>SKCR01034516.1:0-97067 GCA_019454045.1 Zanthoxylum bungeanum
ACCTTACAATATGACAGTGAGAAATGTTATCCTCAGTAGTCTATTATAGATTCTGAGAATACTTGTCTCTAGTCGCACTAATTGAGCAGTTAAATGTCTGTTGGTTAATGTTGATATTAAACAGTGCATTTTGACTAAAGAATACAAAGTGGCGTTCTTGAGTGATTTCTTCTTCGAATGAGAGATTCGTTGTGATTTCTTTGTTTGAGGAAGTTCATTATAGAATGGCCCTAGAGTTTGTATTCTGTTAAGATCACATTTTGATATATTAGCTTATGGAGCCTATTGTAGACTCAGATAAGCTTTCCTGAAATCCGTGTTCTCTGATTTTCATATCAGTCAGATTGTCTGGTTTTATCGAAGTATAGAGCATACGTATTTGTCAGTAGGGTCAGTGGGAGCGTACAAATTTCTTTCTAGTATTATATATCCTAAGTCTTCTTTTCTCCGTGGAAACAGTGGGAGTAGTCTCTGTCATATTTGATATAAAGTTTTATATATGATATAAAATTAAGAGACTTGTGTGAAATTACTATTAATCGCATATTAGATATGATCTAATAAAGGACATAGTAAGACTATTTGTATGACAGTTAGTGTAACTGTTTGACATTTAACGTGCTGTTTATGTATATAGTATTCATCTTTCGTAAATGATGATTCCTTTGTCGAAAGATAGATTGATTGGAATGTCCAGTCAATCTTATGCATCATAGGATGATGGCGTAATGAATACTATATTATATGTGATTATTGATATCATTTTAATTGTAATTGTTACGGATAATTTTGATATGGTGTAGACCATATGATGGTTCTAGAAACATGTTCTTTGTGATCTTTGAGATATTAAGAACGAGTTTCTTATTCATAGAGAATTTAGTCTGCAACCATAACGTCAGATTAGTTTTGATTCTAATTATGACATTAGATGGTCTATGTCATATAAAGTCAGAAAAGATGCAGTGGGAGTGTCACCGTTGATTATACTAAACTAGTGGAATCAATTGCAACTTGTGAAGTATTGACTTAAGAAGTTGCAAAGTGACCTCAATGATTATAAGTGTTGATATTGGTTTCGTGCTTGCGGTTGTCTTATAGTATTTGGATTTGATCTCTAAATACATAGACAACTCAGCAGTTATAGCATAATACTGATATAGTATCTGAGTCACATTGATGTGGAACTTTGATTCTATAAAATATAAATGATGCGAGTTAAAGAAAACGGTTGGGTTTGTTGGACAAACTCGATTTGTAAAGCAGACTTACTTGTTGTTGCCTACCTCTGGAGTGCTGGAGAGCTCTTGAGGGCCATTAGTATGTGATATACATTGAGATGTGTATAGGATACCATGGATTGGCACTAGAGCAAGTGGGAGAAATTGTTAGGGTTGGTACTCGGAGTGCCAATCTGAATCGTATTTATGTCCGATTCATAAATACGAACAATTCAATTTTCATAATATTACTATTTTAACGGTAGCACCCTTGTCTTTTATACGCTTATTCAAACTAATTGCGATTAGATATCTAATTACGATTAGATCGAAAATAAATCTGGTATAGTGATACGTGTATATTAGACAAAGACCCTAGGATTTACAATATAGTGCGCAGTTACAATGTAGTTTGTAATTGACATTGGGAAACGCACTATAAGATGTATATCCTTAAATATAGTTCCTGGTCAAGATTTACTAACATGGGTCGGTTAGTAAAATCAGCTGAGACCAGTACATGTCGTATATCGTGACTTGGTCTGATGGTTTATCCCAGTAAACCATGAGTCTCAGGAGACTCGTATAGACATGTAGGTGTTTATTTGATAAGACACTAAATGACTCACTGAAGGTTTCCCAATAGATGGTAACACCAACGTCAATAGGAACCTTCTCGAGTTGAGCGAGCATAATGGTCCTTCGACTTGAGATACCACAGTGGGATATATGAGTTATCCTCCATAATTTGATGGCAGTCACGTCAATGATCTATGTTGGAGTCCTCTAAGGGTCCCAAGATCATAGATTAAGCATGAAACAATGTGAATACACATCAAAGGAGGTGCGGAAAAAACTCACATTGATCGGTTGGATGCTTCGAAGACCAAAAATGCATTGCCTTCTCCTTGCTCGGCAGTGGGATGCGCAAATGGTGGACTGCTCGGCGTGGGGACTGCTTCCTCCTCCAAGAATCGGCCATGGGTGTCCTCCATGGAAGCTCCAAGCTCCAAGCTCCAAGCTTCACAAGGTGATTCCTTGCTCATGGAAACACTACCCTATCACCTTGGTATATCTCCAATGGTGTGCTACCACTTGTGATGTTCTTTGCCACAAAAACATCACTCATCTTCTTGCCATTTTCGGTCAAAACCAGAAGGAAAACAGAAGAAATGGCAGTGAAGCCGAGAGAGAAGGAAGAACGATTTTTGGCTCCAAAAATGGGTGAAAATCGTGTATAGAGAGAGAGAAAATAAAAGTTGTATTAGGTTTTCTTATTTCCAAAATAAATAAACCATTTACACTTTTAATTTCAAAAAGCAAAGAATTAAATGCTTGTCAATCAACTCACATCAACTCATATCAAATGTCACATCACTCAAAGTGACATGTGATTTGACGCTTGATGTGACTAATGATTTGACGCTTGATTTGACTTGCGTGCCGCACTCGAATTCGAAATGCGAATGCGCTCGCAAACAATCACGGGCTCGGGTTCGCTAATTCCAAATTAACGAATTTTCCGTTGCGTCGTAATTAAATGATTACGCCTAGCGAAATCACTATTCACATCGCTAACGAATTAATTCTAAATTAATTCGTTCGCCCGAATTAAAATCTAATTTTAATTCCGTGTCGAAATCCAATTTCCTATAATATATCAAATATATTATTTTACCGATTAATTCCAAATTAATCGTTCTCTCTCTTTAATTGATATTTTATCCCAGATAAAATATCTCTGCAATTAATCCCAGATTAATTTTCTCTCTCTCATTAAATTAATCCCAGATTAATTAAAGTGCGAGTCATACGTCATCGGTGAATCTTCGGGGAGCAACCCATGAGATCTCCGAATATGTTGTAGTAAATCGGGTCGTCGGACTATCTGAACACGTAAGTACCTAATACTACGTTTACACTGATTCACAAGACAAGGTTGGCTTCTAGCAAAGCGCCATGCCTACCCAATTCTCCAGAAACATGCTTACATGAATAAGCGATCTATATCAGGCGTAGTATACGTGGTATTGCGTATTTCGATTCAGTATCGGATGATCACGTGCTAGGCCTGGGGCTGGAATCGTGTCTGCCCGTACGAAGCACATGTCGGATGTTTGGTAACTAGTCTATAAACCTGACCTTGTCATTTTATCCCGATGACTGCAGTACTTAAGAGAACCAGTATCGTATCCTACGTGACCATCAACTCCATATGACTGGAGTGACACTTTCGTCTTGACATCACACCCAACACACTACGATTCTTAATATACCCAGTATTAGCGTACACAGAACCTGTTAAAGCCCTGGACGACCTCAACCAAAGTATATTGATTGTCGCAAGTATAGCGGTGCAAGTCTCAGGTTAAGACCAAATACACCTACCCTGATTTCGGACTTCCATAAACACATAGTCATACTACCAATGGAATTTCGAAGGGGTCTATCCAGAGCGAAGCTGTTTCCCGTACCATCGGTGAAACACAACCTCCTATTACACTTGCATGAGTATCCTATACCCAATATACGAGAACTATGTCGTTGTGCCCTCACAACACGCACAAGTGCAATACTAGTCTTTTACGTATTTATCGATGTCCAATCTCGATAATACTCTAACTAGGGATATTTAATGATTTATACTTCGTGGACTGATACTGTCTCATATCATTCTCAGTCCAGGAACAAATCATATGGACCTCCTATCATTTATTCATCTAGGTGATCTAATCACAAATGATAAGAGTGCAATCTCTTTGTCACATAGTTAATTTGTACAACAACACCGTGATCTGTACAAATAGTGATGCTATGGGTCATAATTTTCCAACAATCTCCCACTTGGCCTATAGCCAGTCACTCAAGTGTCTACCACTCGAACTATGTACGGTTCGCTCAAATTGCTGAGAAAAGGTTTTCGTCAGCGGATTTTCATGATTATCGTCTGATGCGATTTATTCGATCATCACATCGCCATGATGTATGATCCGAACGAATCAAATGAATATCGAAGTATTTATCTGGATCGTTGATGAGACCATTAATTCATTAGCATGTGTTGAAGCCTAGCTCAGCTGCTAAGAGAACTATATCTAATCTAATTAGATTTTATCGACCCCAGAAGGCTTCTATTGCTGCCTCAGCTGCAGCAATAATCCGAATTTGTTGTTTATTCTATAACAGTATCTTGCTTGAAAGATTTCTGCTCACTGTATCGTTATTCAAACTGTATAATGCCATTTTTATCGGTTGGGAAACTTGTGGTAGTGATCCTAGTCACTTCAAGTTCTCCTTCTCCAAAGTTTAAGACAGCATCCTTAGATCTCTAAGATACTAACGGATGTTCTTAATATCAATCCAGTGACTATTACTTGGATTGGCCTGTTTGTGAATCATATGCTCAAAGCGTATGAGACACCAGGTCGCGTACATTTTTCAATGTACGATTTCTCGGAGAGTTTTCGAAAGGCAAGCTTTCGCCGATTATTATGGGAATATCATTTCCAAGAAATGACACATTATCATTATTTAAAGGACAGTCATTGTCAGTGCACTCCCACTAACCCTCTTATATATACAATAATGTTTTCGTTTTGAATTAAATCATAAACTATTATGATTACATCAAAACGATAATTCCTAGAACCAATGCTTGCTTCAATCCAAACATGGATCGATTAACCAGCAAACATTGTTTGCTAGTTCATGTACGACAAAACCGTCAGGATGTTTAAAATCCTCCAAAAGGTTTCCTTTTCAGGAAAGCGATTTTCCGTCCAGCTGTCATATTTCATAAATGAAACATGCAGCTTTAGCAAGCATTATCCAAATGGATTTATCATGGCAACAATTAAAAGGTTGAATCGAAATCAACACAATGTTGATAACGATACATTTCCGCTAAAAGCCTAGCTTTATATGTTGGTATGTTGCCATCCATGTATGTATTCCTTGAAGACTTATAAAGTACCAGTATGCACAATGCCTTGCGGTACATCAACTAGTATCCAAACTTGTTGCTATACATGGAATCCATTTTGGACTCATGACACTTTGTCATAATTGGGAGTCGATACATTGTATCACATCCTCATACGTAGTCAGTTGGTATACCTCAAAAGATCGACATCTTTACGAGGTGAGATCAGAAACCCATACCCCAGGTTGTTTTCTGACTCTCTCCGACTCACGCGGTTCTTGTGTATTCGAAGATTAATGGTAATAGTTAAATCATAGATGAACTATTTATGTTCCATTAAGGATTCGGTGCCTGGAATAGTATTACTATACTACTCTCGATTTTCATCGAGTTTTACTATCCTCCCACTTACCACTGCATATCGGTATTCCTTTTCAGGAAAACCGCATAGTGAGCAACAATCTAATTGTTCTCAAGTGAGTTGTATAAGTACAATACTTATGGTATCCCTAGGATAACCTACAATTGGCACTTATCCAATTTGGGTTCTAGTTTGGTATCATCCAAACATATGCCTAGCATCCCAAATACTCGGGATCGAGAAGCCCGTTTCTTTCCCGTTCATATCTAATATGAAATCTGTCAAACAGATTTTAATGGAACCTTATTCTAAATAAGTTCTTGCACTGTTAAAGCGTATCCGTTGAAGGAAATGGTAGCTCAGAGCGACTCATGATTAACCTTATCATGTCTAACAAGATTCGGTTAGTCAGTTCGGATACACCGTCAGGATGACGTGTTCCGTAAGAAGTCCTCATTTGAAAGAATACTTTACTCTTTCAAGTATTTTAGAAACTTATTGCTTAAGTAATTTCCATTACGGTCTTACCGTAACAGTTTAATACTATAGCCGATCTGTTTGTCTATTTCATGTCGAAACTTTAAAAGTTTCCGATTTGTGTTCTTCAAAAGAAACACATAACCATTACGCGATGCCACATCCGTATAGGTCACGAAACATTCATATCCACATCTAGCCTAGCTAGACATAGGCCCATTATCTTCACTATGAATTAGGGCTAACAGATCGGTGGCATTTACACTTTTACCAAGTAAATAGTGTTTTAGGCACTTTGCCCGATAAACTAGATTCGTACACTTTATTTTATTGGAATCAAATATGTCCTAGTACCCACTCTTCAAAATTACGGATATACGAGTCTTGTTTAATGTGTCCCAGACAACATTGCCACTTTTAAGTTTCTCTCCTGATCAAATCAGTTCGAGCTATTTGTTTATCATGATATACGTGTGAGATTTATTTATATTCTAAATATAAATTCTGTTGTTCAAATCTAATGTGTTTATCTTAATATCATCTTTATAATAAAACACTTTAGTGCTCTAAAATATAAAGGTTCAATCCGCAACGGATTAAACACTGATATAAAGATAATGTTCATAGTCAAACTAGTTACATTATAACAGTTTCCTAATTTACGTACATACCCAAAGGGTAGTTCCTAAACTTAGGTATGTACGGTCAAAATAGCGATTTTCGTCCCATTTCCGATTCGCAGATTAATCTCTATTGAAGTCAGTATCCTGTTCAAAACAGATTCTAAACATCAATACATATTTATGTACCACACTAAGTATTTAAATCTAATTTTAATACTAGTAGTGAACATAATTATGACAAACATATTTGAAGTCAGAGCCTTGCTCGTCTTCAATCCTTCTTGGGATTGTCCTCTTATCTTCCTAGAAGACTATAACGATTTTGCCTTTGCCATTTTTCCACACTCCAGAAGCCTTTGGCCAAGCCTTGGCATTCTAGAATATCGAAGTAAGGTGCGTCTTGCGCTACTTGCCTAATTGCAAACTTTGACTTTATCTCCTTGAGAATAGTCATTAACTCTCCAGGAGTTATTATTGCAATTTGTTTACTTCTAAAATCTAAGTATAGATTTATGAAGATCCTTCAATTTCAATATCATACTTTAAGAATCAAATTCTTAGTTCTGATAAAGAAAATAAGGAGTCTATATCACAAGTATAATGAATTAAGCATTAAAGTTATCATTACATGAATATTCCAATATCATGTTCCACTTATTAGCTTAACTTCAGACTTAGGCCTAATTTGTTATTTTATCAAATAAACTAACTTATTATATTTCCAAGACCATCATGAAATATTATTCCCAATTAGAAAAATTAAGTCATTTAAATACATTTTCCCTAGGATTATGTTTTAAATGCTAATCTTTCATTTTATCTTGATTATAATAGTCCAACTATTTAATCAACGATTTGTGGTACTATGTATTATATTGATTATTATAGTCCAACTATACAATCAAATATAATTTAAATTAATTAACCTCAATTACATTGAAACAGTGAAAAAAGCAGCCCAGACAGCGAAGCAGCGAGGAAAAACGTTGGATTAGTGAACCAGAAAAGTTACGGAACATCAACCCATCCGACAGCCGTGTAACGCGCTTTCGAGAGACGACAAAAGAGGTTAGACCTGAGGCACCCTTTTTACTTATTATCTTTCGTTCTTTTTTATTTATTAATATATTATCGCATGAGAGTCGTTTGTTGAGGCATGATGTGAATTCCGGATGAACGGAATGCGTGTTCTCTTTTGGTATATCGGATGGAAACCCGGACGTAAATTCCATAGCCGAATCCGAATGGACGGTAGTGCGGTTTGCACTCGGGATACAACACCACGTACTACATAAGAGACACACATATTTCGTTTCATCCAACCTTGTATTCGAGCACGATTTAGTCTGGTATGTTTTTTATTTTCTTTTTTAAGAATGATTTAATTATTTATTTTTAAGCATGAGTAGTTATTTGTTTTGCGTTTGGAATTTGCATTAGGTTTACGTTGTTGTTTGCTTTTCGCATTATATAATTGAAATATGTTCATGAGATTGTCGTGTGTTGTTGTGTGTTATGAGGACTTACTTTCCAAGCATGCAAACTTAGACATAGGATTTATCTTTATGAACATGAACTAGATATAGGTTGTTCTTGAGCATGTTGAGTGGATTCGGTTAGTTTATTGCACAAATCACATCATTACAAGTGGCATAAGTAAGGGATCATTCTGACCCAACGGTTTGAGGTCTTCCCTTGCGAGGGGTGAGTGCGGCCTTAAATCACATTTTCCCGGTTCACACTGGGTGGCGACTCCATGTTATTTCTCCGGTTTAGTTCCCCGCGAGCTATTCCGTACTCTCAACTAGGCCGCGAGTCTAGAACAGCATCGCCGATTTCTGTGTCCTACAGCTAGATGCATGTGTGAAGTTGGATTTGATGATATTAGTGTAATATTGATTCAATTTTATCATTTGATAACTTGTTTCCATTCTAGAGTGTAATGACCACTCTTTTAACTCCTAGAATTGTTCTTGAGTTCTTCATTTGTGGTGATTTTGGTTGGTGTAAATATTATTATGATTAATGTTGAGAAAATTGGATTTAAAGCATGAAAATTGATAATTTTAGTTACCAAATCAGATCTGGAATTTCTTTGATTTTGGTGATGAAAATTATGTTGTATAAATGTATTAGATGTGTTTTGGGCATTGGAACTATTGCTGGAAATTATTTTGGAGTTGAAATATGCAAAAACGGTGAAAAATGATGTTACCTGGTGAGTTTCGGGCTTACCGGGTGTCCGCTATCCAAACAGTGAATTGACTACTGTTTGGGCAGCCCATGAACTGCTCAAGCACTATTGGAGCTGACCTGGGTAGCCTCCATGTGTGTTGGTTGGTCGATTTAGACAAAAACGTGTTTTATGCCATTTTGCTGAAAAACGTTTTCGTAAAAGTTTCGCGATATTTCTAACATGTTTATGTCGTTATTTTATATCGAATAAATATGTTTAGGTGAAATATGAATGAATTATTCATATTGGATATTGAATAATTTATTTGGTAATTTTAAAAGTTTTTAAAGTTACGAGTTCGCCCAAACTGCGAGCTTCCGCTGCGCCCGCGCCAAAACCCCCCAACAGCTATAACATTTTCTACACAAGAATCAACACAAACATCCCCCTTTACAGACTTGCAATTTCAAACAGCCCTTACAAGTTAGGAAAATTGGGCCTTCAACAAAAACAAAGCTAACTCCATGATACAAAAGTATTTTTCAACACTTCAACATTAGAACAAACGAAACAAATTCAACTCTCAATCAATTTCCAACAAAACACATGTTATTATCACCCAAGCATAATCCATTAATCCCCATATCATCAAATTACAACATTAAATTCCATGGATTCCAATGTAATCCATGTCTAGGGTTTTCTTAATTTGGGGGTTTCTCAAAATATTAACTTCCAAACCTAATAATTAGCTAAACATCATCAATCTCAACTCAATAACACCCATCAACTACCAATTTACCAAACATTAACATTTCAAGTTTGGGTCATACATTTCTTTACCTTAAATTTATTTCTTTCTTCACTAGCATAATCCTCTAAGCTTCCTTTTCTTTCTTCCAAGCTTGCATGTGTGATTGAACCTCTTAATCAACCCAAATTTGGTGGACAAGGTGAAGAAAATTATGCAGCTTCTTTTTCCCTTCTCCCATGTTTTCTCCTCTAAAAAAAATGAAGGATGAAAGAGTGGTGTCCCATTTATATACTAGGGGCAATATGTAAAAGGTTAAATGATGAAAAATATTTGAAAGTTTAAGAATTCTCCAGTTTAGTCCATAGGTTATATTCATCATAATTTTGAGTTGCATTATTAACCTATTTCTAATTCGAATCTGTAGAAATGTCCAACTTAAAAGTTGTAGATCTCAGTCTTAGATTTCCGACGATATAAAATTCATAAAAATGGAGATCATATGAAAAAGTTACAATCCAAATACTAATGGTTGTCCGTAATGAACCTTATAATGAATTTCATATCACTACTTTGAGGAATTTGTGGAATGTCCAACTAGAAATTTTCATGAGCCCATATGTACTCTCACATTATTAAATGTCAGGTATTAATCCATTCATAACTTAGAAATCATCGAGAGAGTCGGGAATTATCGGGGTGTTACACCTACCCTATTTTAAATTGAGTTAATAATTTTTTTTTAATTTTAATTTAATATTAAATCCAAAATGAGTATCAAAGAAGTCAAGCCAATGCTTTTGAAAAGTTTTTGATAGGGTGTCTTATGAGTTAAATAGGTGTTAAATCTGATATATTGAGCCAGGGGTCGGTTCCCTTTCACAAATGTTAGCCACATCATGGGCATAGAGATAATAATAACTAATGATCTGAATTTGAATTTGTAATTCACCAAAATAACATGGCTAACATGACCGTCTCGTGACTCCTATTTTATACGGATTGAAATAATAATAATAATATAATAATAATAATAATAATAATAATAATAATAATAAAATAATAATAAAATATAAAAAAAGAAAAAAAAAAAAAAAGAAACTACCAACTTAGAGCATCTTTAAGAATGCTCTCTACATATATCTAAAACTTATTTTATTATTAATTTAGATAATAAGAGAATTTACTCCAACAACTCTCATAAATAATATAAAATAATTTATTATTGTTGATTTTTATGAAAATATTAATTAATATATAAGACATCTTTTAATTTTTATATTTTCAAATTTAAAAAGTATGATCATCAAAAATTTAAATAATATAATAATAATATAAAATGTAATTGGAGAAAAAAATTATATGTCACTCTATATATAAATAATAAATCTACATGGATATTCAGACCTTTAGATGTTGTTTTAACTGTCAACAGTTTTTAGGGTCCATAACATTTTGTCCTAATAAAACAGTCACTATTCAATAAGATTATCAGAGCCCATGAATACGGAAACACTGACTCACTATCTTGTCCTTTTCTCCTCACCCAATGCCATTTACAATAATATTCAGAGCCCATGACTGCTGACTCGCTATATATTGTCTTTTTCTCCTCACCCAACCCACTAAAACAATCTCAACCGTCCATCAAACAAGAATCATAACGTATAGCCCACATTGGACGGTCGAAACCAATTATACCCAATTGGCCCATTTGCCTCCCTCATTAACTGTAAGCACCACCATAAAACCGCGCCGTAAGTAAAATTTAATTGTAATAACGAGTTAAATAAAAACGAGATAATAAAATTATTATTATTAAAAAAAACAGACAGAGAGAGTATACAGTGGATGAGTGATTAACAAACAAATAGAAAAACGAAAAAAAAAAGACCGAGTAGAAAAATTCTCTTGCCCTGTACTGTACTGTTCGTCTTCCATAGATATTTCACCTATCGATTAGGGTTGGTTCTCCTCTTTCACTTGGTAAGCTTTGATTAATCTTTTGCCTTGATATTATTTTCTGTTTTCATGTTTATATAAATTGTCAGTTTATGCTTACAATAATCGTATACAACATTTGTACTTTTTTTTTTTGTAACTGACATGGGTTTTTGAAAGTAATTGAAATGACATAGAATTGTCTCTCTTGCCAGTTTGTGTAAGCTCTTGTTGTGGGTAGTTTTTGTGTGTGGAAGTGAAGCTTGCTTTGACATGCTATAAGAGTTTTGATTTCGGCTGTTTTGGTTCTGTTGTAAAAGAAAGTGTCGTGTGAGATTGTTTACCAGGTGAATTTTGAGTTTCCTATCTCGGGTATTAGCAGAAATTGGGTGTTTTCCGCTTTTGATTGAAGCATAGGATTAGGGGCATTTTCGGTGTTTGACTAGAGGAGAACTTGGATCTTGCTTTTGGGGATTGGAGATTCCTTGATGCTTCATTTCTGCTTAGCAAATTGTAATTTAGTACAATTATTCAAGGTTTTTTGCATCTTGTTCATTGAAATTTTGGTTCCCAACTGTGGTGGATACCTGTCATTTGGCTATCCGTTGGTGCTATGCTATGAGATACCAGTTTCATATGCGACAGATTATCGCTTCTTTTTTAGCTACATGCTAAAGAGATGTTTCCATGTTTTGAGATGTCCATGCTTTAATTTCTATGAGATACCAGCTTCATATGCGACAGATAGTCGCTTCTTTTTTAGCTACATGCTGAAGAGATGTATCCATGTTTTGAGATGTCCATGCTTTAATTTGACATATCTGTGACATAAATTTGCTTATGCAACTGTGCTTGTGGTGGTTATTGGATCTCAGAATGTTGTTTCCTTTAACAAATTTGAGAGCTTTTAATTTCTTTCCTCTAGTTTTTTCACCTGCTTTGATTTATTGTTTTTGTCCTCCTTGAAAGGAGAGGTTTCTTCAGCTGTATTATCCGTCAAGTTTCATCATATGCTGCCTTGAGTGCCAAGTCCATACTTGTGACAGTGTTGGCCTTTTTGTATATCATTTTGACAGTGTTGGCCTTTTTGTATAGCATTTTTCCCTACTTCCATCTTGTGGATGTGATGAAGCTTTTTGTTTGTTTTATAGAATATGTGGAATTTTATAGTTATCAAATTATTGGGTTTCCTTCACCTAGGATTATGTGTTTACGTATCAATGTTTCTTATGCAGGGATTGACAGGGTGGGTTTTGGCTTCCGATATCAAATTATCTGCAGTAATGTCTTTGTAATAATCCTCCACCCGCCAGTCCACATAAATATTTGGGAAATCTGAATTCTGAATCTCCTTTCACTGTGAAAAGCAGGATATTTGCCTTGAAAATTAACTATGCTTAGTTGACCCAGTGTTGGCATAAATATTTGGGTAGCACATCTGTTATTAGCAAATTAAAACTTTTTAGCATCACAAATGGATGACGGTGGACATCGTGAAAATGGGAGACATAAAGCAGCTCAGGGACAGGTACATAAAAAGAAATTCTGCATATAATCAAAACTTGAAACAATGTGGTTTGATGTATCTCAGTTTGCAACGTAAATGTTTTCCATGTAGGATCCTTTGTTTAATGACAATTCTTTCACTGATGTTGTAACAGTGGTTCATGCATCACCAACCATCAATGAAGCAGATAATGACCATTATGGCTGAGAGAGATGCAGCTTTACAAGAAAGAAATTTGGCTATTTCTGAAAAAAAGGCAGCTATTGCAGAGCGAGACATGGCATTCTTACAGCGAGACACAGCCATTGCGGAACGAAATAATGCTATTTTGGAACGAGACAATGCCATTGCTAGTCTTCATTATCAAGAAAACTCCTTGAGTGGTAATATGTCATCATGTCCTCCGGGATGCCAAATATCACGTGGTGTGAAGCACATGCACCATCCACAGCAGCATGTACATCATCCGCCCCATATGAGTGAAGCTACTTACTCAAGGGAAATGCACACAAGCGATGCCTTCCCAGTGTCCCCTGGTGCTTCCAAGGCTGCAAAGCCACGGGGAGGTAAACGAGCAAAAGAGCCCAAGGTGATGTCACCTAATAAGAAGACTGCAAAGTGTCCTCGGAAGGTGAAGAGGGAAAACGAGGAACTGAACAAGATCGTGCTTGATAAGTCAAGTGAGTGGATGAGTGTGCAGGATTTGATTGGTGGAGGTGATGCCGTAAACAAACAGGCATCAAAGTCGGATTGGAAGGGTCAGGTCTTGGGGTTGAATCAGGTTACATTTGATGAGTCAACCATGCCACCTCCTGCATGCTCATGCACTGGCGTTTTAAGGCAGTGTTACAAGTGGGGAAATGGGGGATGGCAATCTGCATGTTGCACAACCTCCTTGTCAATGTATCCACTACCAGTAGTGCCCAACAAGCGACATGCCCGAGTGGGTGGGCGAAAGATGAGTGGAAGTGCTTTTAACAAGCTTCTTACCCGGCTTGCTGCTGAAGGCCATGATCTGTCACATCCGGTTGATCTAAAGGACCATTGGGCCAAGCATGGAACAAACCGCTACATTACAATCAAGTAGATTTCGAGATACTGATTTGGATGGAGGAATAGATTCACCCCGTATTGCCCATTGCCCAAGCATGATTTTGCTTCTGACCTGTGGGAGAAAAACAAGAATCAGATATAGCCACAGTGAGAATTGATGGATATGAGATGCACAGTTACTTCTTTTTTCAGCCCTATGTACCATTTTGTTTTTGTCAATGTTCAGTATGCATAAACGGGTTATCCCTGTATTAGTTTAATGCTAGTCAAGTTCAAGATGTGTTGAAGTAATATATAAAACCTTTTTAACTCTAGATAAATGTAAAGGGCTGTATTGTGTTATGTATGAACTGAAGTGTTATTTATTACGTTCCTATTCGGTGTGGTTTGGTGGTAAAAAGTTTCGCATTTGATTATCAGATTCTGAGTTCGAGTCTGGAAATTGTATTTCCTATAGATAGTTGAAGTTTTACCTATTTTGCTTAAATTCGAATCGGGTGATTTGGCGGTTGATTTCCAACATGACGCCGAAACCGGAGCCTGGGCATTCGACAATTCGGTATATTCATCATCTGGCTATTCGGATTTACCTACGACAGAGATTTAAAAGCAAGAGGATATACGGCTCAAATGAGCTGGTGCTAGGGTTATAGAATTGAGCTCCTGGTAAGATACTGGTTTCTTTATTTTGACTGGCTTTTGAGAGAGAGGAGATCGTAGGGTTTAATCTGACGGCTCAAATTAGTGCCCGCCTGATACGCGCGTTAAATTGGATAATCATTTTTTATTTATGTCTAAGCATTCCATTAATTGAAAGATAGATGGTTTAAGGTTTGGTTAGAGTAGACCGAAAAAATTATATTTTTTCAAATATTTTATCGAACATTTTATGTGACCAAATGAATCAAGTCTAAAATGAATTATCACATACAAAATTTGTCCATCTTTTGACAAAAATAAATACTAAATTTATCATTAGTTATTTTCTCCTAAATAATGAAATTGAGATTACATGAATTTGAATATAATGAAGTTTTATTTTCCAAAGAAAAACAATTAAAATAATAAATTTGTTAATTTCAACAATTTTGGAGGACTCATTCATTAACTAAAACTGTTATTTTCAATAATCAACATGACTAAAAATTATCAACATAAATAATCTTGGAACTTGAAACAATAAGCATGATCAAGACTCTGCTAACATTTTTATCGACTTGAAAACAATAATCCTGGGATTCTAAAGTGACATTGATCTCTACAATTGCACCTAAACTCTCGCCTGTTAGGTTTTGGGGTTAGCGCGGAAGTATTCATGTGGCTGTAATTTAAAATTTTCTTCTAAAACCACTTTAAAGATCGTGGTTATGTTGTTGTTGATGTAAACAATATACTATTTAAATTAATCTATATTAATTTAACATGCATGCAATAAATATTTTATTTATCAACATAAATAAAAGTTACTAATAATAAAACATACATTGATGTGCTTATTATCTTTCTCGAGCCTTTTGAATATCCTCTTTGATTTTTCCATTTTAGTAGTGCACCAAACGTTGTACCTCTAGTTGGCACACTAGCGCTCATCTACGAACAAATCGCTCCCACTATTGAGAACAAAAGAAACCATTTTCTTTTTTAGGATGTTTGAAGTCTTTAGGAATAAATTGGAACTATTCCAATAGAGAGATAAAAATTGCTGTTAAACTATTTTCGCTTAATCTATATCTATACTAATGTATTTGTGCATGCTGTTGGATAATATGACCCATAGCGTCACTATTTGCACAGATCATTGTGTTGTTGTAGCAAATTAACTATGTAATAAGGAAATTACACTCTCATCATTTGTGATTAGATCACCATAGATATATAAATGAAGAGAGGTCCCTATGATTAGTTCCTGGATTGAGATGATATGAGACAGTATCAGTCCACGAAGGATTAATCATTAAATATCCCTAGCCGTAGTATTATCGAGACTGGACATCGATAATGCGGAATAGGCTAGTATTGCACTTGTGTGCGTTGTGAGGGCACAACGACATAGTTCTCATATATATAAGTATTGGATACTTATGCAAGTGTGATAGGAGGTCGTGTTTCACCGATGGTACGGAAAACAGCTTCGCTCTGGATAGACCCCGCGGAATCCCATTGGTAGTATGTCTGCGTGTCTATGGGAGGCCGCATCAGGGTAGGTGTATATGGTCTTAACCTGAGACTTGCATCGCTAGTACTTGCGACAATCGGTAAACTTTGGTTTTGGTGGTTGGGGGATCTTAACTGGTTCTGTGTTCACCTCTTCTGGGTTTATCAGGAATCGTAGTGCACTGGGTGTGATGTCAAGATGGAAGTGTCACTTCAGACATATGGAGTTGATGACCACGCAGGATACAGAACTAGTGCTCTATAAAAGGTTGCAACCGTCGGGACATATGACTAGGTCAGTATTGCCCGATTTAAAGAGACTAGTTGCTTGATGTCCGATACATGTTTCGTACGGGGCAGACACATTTCCAGCCCCAGGCCTAACATGTGATCGTCCGATACTGGATCGATATACGCAATACAATACAATTGTATACTACGCTTGATATAGATCTTAATATTCTTTAAAGGATATGTCCGGAGAATTGGGTAGACTTGGTGCTTTGCTAGGAGTCGACCTTGTCTCGTAAATCGGTAGAACGTAGTACTTGGTACGTACGTGATTCGGATACTCCGACGACCGTATTTACTGCCAACTTATCCGGAGATCTCATGGGTCGCTTCCCGATAATGCACCGATGACGCATAACTCGTACTCATTAATAATCTGGGATTATATAGAAGAAAGAGAAAATTAATCTAGGATTAATTACGGAGATATTTTATCTAGGATAAAATATCGTCTAGAGAGAGATAACGATTAATTTGGAATTAATCGGTAAATTAATATATTCGATATATTAAACGAAATTAGATTTCGACGCGGAATTAAAATTAGATTTTAATTCGGGCGAACGAATTAATTTAGAATTAATTCGTTAGCGACGTGAATAGTGAATTCGCTAGGCGTAATCATTTAATTACGACGCGACGGAAAAATCGTTAATTTGGAATTAACGAACCCGAGCCCGAGTGTGATTGCGAGCGCATTCGTATTTCGAATTCGAGTGCGGCATCGCAAGTCACATCAAGCGTCAAATCAATCGTCACATCAAACGTCAAATCAAAAGTCACTTTGAGTGATTGATTGATTGATTGATTGATGGAAGGATTGATTGATTGACTTGCATCACATCACTTTATTAAAGTGACTTGTGAATAGTGATGCAAGTTGGTGGAATAGTGACAAGCTAATAACTTTTATCATTTTATTTTATTTGATAAATGATTTGGTAAATGGTTTTAGCATATTTTCTTGGAAAATATATAATGCATTTTTTGGTAAATGCTTTACAACATTCACTCAATTTTTCCATCTCTCTCTCTCACCCTTTTCTTTCTTCTTCTCACGCCATTTTTGAATCTTCTTCACTGGTTTCATACCAGTTTTGGCGTGAGCTTGGGGAAGCATTTGAGTGATTTTCATTTGATGAAATCAAGTGCTAGCACACTTGTGAACATTGCGAAGGTGTTAGGGAGGTTCACCCATGAGGCGGGACTCATCCGACGGAGTTTGGAGCTTCGTTTTGAGACCCGAAACTGCCAAACCAGTGAGCATGGACTGCTGCAGTGGCGTGAGCAAGGCAGTGAGGTTTTTGGCTTGAAACGTCTACAAATCGACTTAACCGATCGATGTAAGTATTCCGCTACCTTCGTCGATGTATTTACACATGTTTTCATTGCTTGTTTGATCTTGGGACCTTAATAAAAACCAACAATGGCATCAAGAGCTTAGGTTCAAGCATGATTAATTGGACTAATTTAGTGTTTTGGAAATGATGATTTAGTTGATTAATCATGTAATGCACTTTAAGTAATTAAATTGCGTAATTGGATTAATGAAATTTAATTATTTAGGCTTAAATTGGATTTGGGCTTCTATTGTTGTATTTGGGCCTATTGGGCTTGATTTATCAAGTTTGGTTTAGGCCAAGTGGATTGGATCCAATTGGGCCCAAAACCTTAACCATAAAGCCCAAATGCGACTTAATGAACCTTTAAAGTTCAATTGGGCCTAATGGGCCAAGATTGATTTATGGGCTTATGGGGTAAATCCCGGATTGGACTTTGGTTATCGGTTTGACCCGAGTTGACCAAAAGTCCACGCCTTATTAAATCAATTAAAAGCCCATTGGACTTTAATTGAATTGACGTTGGACGTTAATCGGTCTTTGAGACGCGTTACGATTAATTTGGAATTTAAATCGTAAAAGGTTTATTAAATAAAGTGCAATATTTAATTTGGAATTGAATAGTGAATTAGTATTAAATGCATGTTAAATTTGATTTAATGATGTAGTTTAATTTAATTCATGAATTCGTACTTTAAGTACTTATTCGCAAAAACGAGTTTGACTCGAACAAAATCAAATCGTTGTTTGAACATTGGATGATCACTTAATTATCAGATTAATTAATTTGATTATATTGATTGATAGCATGCTTATGTGTGTGAATACGTGGTTGTTTTGAATGAATAATGTATATTGGATGGATATTAGATGGGTGGGCAATTTTAGAAATTATTGTAATAAATTCGATTTATTAAATTGGACCTGCGTGTCCAGCCTTATCACCTTCATTCTCTTTGTATTCTCTTCTCACCTATTCCCCTCCATGTAAATGAGGTTTCTTTAGAAGTGTAGTGTAACGGGTAGAAGTAGTACAAGTGCTAGCTTGAGTGAGAAAGGGAGAGATTTGATCTAGGATCAATGTGTAAAGTATCCATCCGCATATCATTATTATTTATTTTCATACTCGCTTTATTATGTATTTAGAATGCATGTTTAAGGGTGTATGATGATGAGACCTTAACAAATATAATTAAATTGGTAGCCAATTTGCACGCGAGAAAAAAAAACCCTCGTTCTATATTAAGCGATTATCCTTCCATTGAATGATTCTTGTTCAAGATCCAATTGGCATTGGTTTGTTGGCCAAAGTCAAGACCTTGTCAATTGGATGTATTTGAATCATGAGGGTTTTGTTCCACATCGGTGTCTTGTCCAAGTTGTGATTTGTTGGCCAAAGTCAGATCACTTCTTGTCCAACGACATTGATTACGAAACTTTCCTTGTCAATGGGTCCCGCTTAACTGGAGTCATTAGGTTTGTTGTGCCAAAGCCAAGGCCTAGATGATTCGGAGGATATGGTCAGGAAAATGTATTAGATACATTGGCATAAGTAATATGTTTAGGACTTGGATGTCCACCTAACCGGATCTAGGAATTGGATTGGATCCAATTGATCTGTGAGATCTACCTAGTTAAATAGCATACAGCTTGTTGGCCAAAGTCAAGGTTGTATGTTATTTAATAGGATCCTAGCCCACTAGGAAACACGGTTTCCCGAGTACTCGACAGAGGGTTAGAGGCTCGACGAAAAATAGTGGGAGGTAAGTATTGAATTTGCAACAATCGTTCAATTACTCGCTAAACACGCTCATTTATATTTTACTCGTCGTATTAATCAAAAGTATTAGTTGGACTAATATTTTATGTTGTTTTAAATTATATATAGTTGGACTATATACAAACTCATTCAATATATAGTTGATTTTATAATTGGATTATATTAATCAATATAATTGAATTAAATGATAGTTGATTTTATAATTGGATTATAGTAATCAATATTAAAATTATAGTTGATTAAATAATTGGATTATTGTAATCATTATAATAAATAGTACCTTATTAAATTGATTAAATAGTTGGACTATTAAAATCAAGAAAGAATTGAAAGGTTGAATATTTAAAATATATAATCCTTGGGATTAATGTTTTAAATGATTTAATTTTCAATTGGGAATTAATAATAGGTTAATTTATTTGATAAAATAACTTATTATGACTAAGCCCATAATTAAGCAAATAGTATAACATAAAATCTTTGGAAGATTTATGTGATGATGACTTTAATGCTTAATTAATATACTTATAATAAATCTATCTTTAGATTTAAAAGTATTAAAATTGCAATTAATAATTCTTGGAGAATTAATTGACTATTCTAGTGGAGAAAAGTCAAAGTTTGCAATTGGGCATGTAGCACAAGGTGCATATCGTTTCGACATTCTGAAACCCAAGGCTTGGCCAAAGGTTTGTGAAATATTAATTGACATATCCCAAAGTGACTACCATTTGGATATGGAAGACACGAAGGAATTAAAGAAAGGGCGAGGCTCTAACTTTAAAAATATTTGTCAAAGTTATGTTCACAACTAGTATTAAAATTAGATTTTAAATACTTAGTGTGGTACATAAAATATATGTATTGATGTTCAGAATCCGCTATGAGCTGGATACTGACTTCAAGCTGAGATTTCTCTGCAAATCGGAAACTGGACGAAAGTCGCTGTTTCGACCGTGGATACCTAAGTTTAGGAACTACCCTTTGGGTATGTACTTAAATTAGGAACTGTTATAATGTAACTAGTTTGACTAGAGACATTATCTCTATATCAGTGTTTAATCCGTTGCGGATAAAACCTTTATATTATAGAACACTAAGTGTTTTATTATATAAAGATGATACTGAGATAAAATACATTAGATGTAAATAACATAATTTATATTTTGAATATAAAGAAAAATCTCAAACATATAAAATGACAAATAAATAGCTCAAATTGATTTGATCAATAGAGACTTATTTGTGGCATTGTTGTCTAGGACACAATTAAAGAAGACTCGTATATCCACACTTTTGAAGAGTGGGTACTAGGACTGATTTGACTATTCAAATAAGGTCTGCGAATCTAGTTTGTTAGGTAAAGTACCTAAAATACTATTTACTTTGTAATAGTAAAAGTGCCACCGATCTGTCAGCCATATTCATGGTGAAGTATGTGGGCCCATATCTAGCTGGGCTAGATGTGAACATGAATATTTCGTGACCTTAACAGATGTAGCATCACGTTATGGTTTTGTGTTTCTTTTGAAGAATACAAATCGGAAACTTTAAAGTTTCGACACGAAGTAAACAAACAGATCGGCTATAGTATTATTCCACCACGGTAAGACCGTATTGGAAAATACTTAAGCAGTAAGTTTCATATATACATGAAAGAGTACGGTATTCTTTCATATGAGGACTCCTCTCGAGACACGTCTGTTAGATGGTGTGTCCGAACTAAAACCGAATTTTGTTGGACATGATTAGGTTTATCACGAGTCGCTCTGAGCTACTATTTCCTTCTACAGGATATGTATTTACAGTGCATAACTTATTTAGAATAAGGTTCCATGAAGATCTGTTTGACAGATATCATATAGGATATGAACAGGAAAGAAACAGGGTTTCTCATTCCTGATAATTTGGGTATGCCAGGCATAACGTTTGGATGATACCAAACTAAAAGACCCAAATTGGATAAGTGCCAATATAGGTTATCCTAAGGGAAACCATAAGTATAGTACTTATAAATATCACATGAGAACAATTTGATTGTTGCTCACCATGCGGTTTTCCTGAGAGGAATACCGATATCCAGTGGTCAGTGGGAGTATAGTGATACTCGATGAAAATCGGAGTAATACTGTTCAAGGCACGAAGTCCTTAATGGAACACAAACAGTTCATCAATAATGAATCTGTACCATTAATCTTCAAATACACAAGAACTTCGTAGATCGGATAGAGTCAGAAAACAACCTAGGGTATGGGTTTCTGATCTAACCTCATAAAGATGTCAATCTTATGAAGATATATCCACCGACTACATTTTGAGAAAGTGATACGAGGTATCGACTCCCTATTATGGCAAAGTGCCATGAGTCCGAAATGGATTCCATGTATAACAGCTATTTCGGATACTAGTTGTTGTACCACAAGGCATTGTGCCTATTGGTACATTAAACGTCTTCAAGGAAGACATACATGGATGGCAACATACCAACGTACAAAGCTAGGCTTGTGACGGAAGGTATCGTTATCAACATCGTGTTAATAACGGTTCAACCTTTTGCTTGTTGCCATGGTAAATCCATTTTGAAGATGCTTGTTGATAACTGTATATTTCATTTATGAAATATGTCAGTTACAAATCAAAATCGCTTTCCTTAAAAGGAAACCTTTTGGAGAATGTTTATAACATTCTGACGATTTTGTATAACCGACAAACAAGGTTTGCGGGTTATTCGATCCATGTTTGGATTGAAGCAAGCATAAGGTTCTTGGAACTGACGTTTTGAAATAATCATAATGGTTTATGATTTAACTCAAAACAAAATAATTCTTGTGTATATAAGGAGGTTAGTGGGAGAGCGCACTGACAGTTAAATTCCCATAAAGCAATTGGTGAAAGCTTGGCTTTCATAGATATTCTTTCATAGAAATTCTCCATAGAATTCTGGGGAGTAACAACCTTTATTCAAGGAATAAAGATCTACTGGGATAGATTTGGAGTTGTTAACACTCTCTGAGAAATTGTACATTTAAAATATACTTGTATTGGTGTCTCATACGCTTCGAGCATATGGAGTCACAATCGGGTCAATCCAAGTGATAGTCACTGGATTGAAGTTAAGAACATCTGTTAGTATCTTTGAGAACTAAAGATGCTATCCTATACTATGGAGAAGGAGAACTTGAAGTGACTGGGATTACTGCAGCAAGTTTCCAAACAATTATATACTTCGGTACTATAAAGTTTGAATAACGGGACAGTGAGCTGGAAATCTTCCAAGCAAGATAACTGTTGCCGAATAAACAACAAATGCGGATTATTGCTGCAGCTGAGGCAGCAATAGAAGTCTTTTGGGTCGAAATAAATCTAATTAGATTAGATGTAGTTCTGATAGCAGCTGAGCTAGGCGTCAGCACAAGCTAAGGAATTAAAGGTCTCATCGACGATCCAGATATATACTTCTATATCATCTGATTCGTTCGGATCATACATCGTGGCGATGTGATGATCGTATAAATCGCGTCAAATGATAATCATGCAAATCCACTGACGAAAACCTTTTATCAGCAATTTGAGCGAACCATACATAGTTCGGGTGTTGGACACTCGAGTGACTGGCTATGTGCCAAGTGGAGATTGTTGGATAATATGACCCATAGCGTCACTATTTGCACAGATCATTGTGTTGTTGTAGCAAATTAACTATGTAATAAGGAAATTGCACACTCATCATTTGTGATTAGATCACCATAGATATATAAATGAAGAGAGGTCCCTATGATTAGTTCCTGGATTGAGATGATATGAGACAGTATCAGTCCACGAAGGATTAATCATTAAATATCCCTAGCCGTAGTATTATCGAGACTGGACATCGATAATGCGGAATAGGCTAGTATTGCACTTGTGTGCGTTGTGAGGGCACAACGACATAGTTCTCATATATATAAGTATTGGATACTTATTAAAGGGGTTTTTAGGGGGATATCCGGTAACGCAGCGGAAGCGGCGGGAGATCGAATCTTCCGATTTCAAAATTTTTTTCTCGAATTAATTAAATAAACATATTTATTTAATTATCCAATATTCAAATTATGAAATAAAATTCAAATGAATCATATTCAAGTGAATTTACCGAAATGCCCTTATATTGGCATTTTGTCCATTTTAGTCCGAAATTGATCTAATCAATTTTGAATGATTCTAAATCATTTCTAAGATGAACTTAGCATGTTCAAAACATCAAAACACCAGGCAACAAAAATCCCATTTTTGACTCCTTTGGCCGAATGCACCATCAATGTCCCATTTGTGCACTTTGTCATTTCATGCATGCATCAAAACACATCAAGATGTAATCCAATGAACATGAAACTTTATATGCATCATATGCACATCCAAATACACAATATATATGAAAAGCCCCAAATTTGGAATTGGTCATGAACCCTAATTTTTCAATTTCATCAAATTGGACAAATTAGACCAAATTGGTTAAATCCAACACTTCAATCATCTTTATTCCATCCAATCAAAGTCTCAACACAATGAAACAACTCAAGATCAAATCTAGGTCATTTAAGAGTGGGTCAACAACTCTAGATTAGCAACAAGGTTTCCAAAAACACAAAAGAACACTTATAACTACAATAGCCATAAGCTTCCTTCATCATACATGCTCTACACTTCCATCAAAACTTCCATAAAAAAAACACAAGGAATAAAGAAATAAATAACCTAAGAACATCATATGTTAAAGCCTAGATCCTAAGGAACATTTTCCTTTCTAATAGCAAGTTGGAAAAACTCACTAAAATCCAAGTTTTCTTTGATTTCTTCTTTCTTTCTCACAAGCTTATTTGCTTCCATTAATGGAGTTTTTCTTTAAAGTGTATTAGGTTATCAAATGAAAGTGAAATGAAAACAATATATACTTGTTGTAAAATAGCCTTGGCCGAAATTGCAAAGACAAATACAAGTTATATTAATTTCAATTTCATTTCACCTTATCTTGATCAACTTGCATAATATCCTAATAACACTTTATTAGATATTTAATTAAGTCAACAAAGGCAACCAAAAAATATAACTCTTATATTTTAAGGTCATGGCCGAAATTTTGAAGAAAAAAAAGAAAAATGATATTTCAATTTTAAACATTTTAAAAACAATATCAAAGAAGTCAAATCCAATTTGACTACCATTTCCTTTACTTTAAAGTCAACATTAAACACTTATAATCATTTCCTAACTTTATCATTTGGTGATATATTTATATTTTAATTATATTAATCATTTAACAATTAAATAATTAAATAATTAATTAAATACAAATATATCAAATATATGTATTATATTTACTTTAAATATCTCAAATACATATATTGATGATATATGTCAAATACCTTTATTTGACTATTTATTAATGTGTATTTAATAATATCATATATTAAATACAAATACACATTAATTAGGAAATGACGGTTCGGCCCGTTCGCATGTATTTTTCGTTTAACGATTAAACGATTTATAAATAATCATCATTATTCATAAATGTTGCTCTAGTGCTCTACGAGTATGTTTCATTATTGAGACTCTCTAGATTCAGGTATATCCGTCACGAAATCCAATTTCATGTCCATAATCTATCCACCCGTAGATTATGACGATCACTGATAAACTAGCTGAATCATACAGGTCGAGGTCATTGCATACGTATAATCCCTCCGTCACAGGTATCCAGATAATCCCAGAGATATAGATGTAAACGTCAAATCTCTATAGGTATTATCTCGTCGACGTATCTATTAGCAATCTTAAATAACACTCGGAACTTACTTCCGATGTATACTGTGGCCACAGATTTAACAGACTGCTAAATAATATGGACTACCTATGCTCTGTACACAGAACTGACGGATCCTATCTTGACACACACAGGATATCCTGAGGATCGATCCACACCCAACGAACAGGCGGAGGTCTGATCTAAATAGATCGGTGACGTGACTGCCATCTAAGTGTGGAGGATGTCTCATACATCCACAGTGGTGTCTCAAGTCGAAGGACCACTATGCTACTCAACCCGAGAAGATTCTTATTGACGTTGGTGTACCATCCATTAAGAATCTTCGGTGAGCCGTTCAGTGTTTATCCACTATAAACACCTACACGTCTATACGAGTCTCCATAGACTCATGGTTCATTGGGATAAACCATCGGACCAAGTCTCGATATACGACATATACTGGTCTCAACGGATTTGACTAACCGACCCGTGTTAGCAAATCTTGACCAGGAACTATGTTTGATAATATTCATATAGCAGTGACACTTCCCAATGGCAATTACAAACTAACTTTGTAACTGTGTACTGCAATATATATTATCGGGCCTTTGTCTAATATATACATATCACTAAACCACATTTAGTTTCAATCTAATCGTAATCAGATCGAATACGTATATAAGAACAAGAGGTGCAACCATAAATAAGTAATATTATGGAATAAGGGATGTTCGTATTCATGAATCAGACATAAATACGGCCCGGATTGGCGCTCTGAGCACCAACCCCAACAATTTCTCCCACTTGCTCTAGTGCCAATCCACGGTATCATATACACGTCTCAATGTGCATCGTATGCACATGGCCCTCAAAAGCTCACCCAGTACTTAAGAGGTAGCAACAAAAACAAGTCCGCTATGACATATTGAGTTTGTCAAACAAACTCCATCGTTTCCCATAGTCAGCATCATTCATATTTTGTAGAATCTAGATTATACATTAATATGACTCTGATGCTACTATCAGTATTGTGCTATAGCTACTGAGTTGTCCAAGTATTTAAGGATCAAATCCAAAATATTATGAAGACAACCGCAAGCACAACACCAATTTAAAAACTTCTAATTTAAAAGGTCATTATGCAACTTCATAAGTCAATACTTCAAAAGTTGCATTTGATTCCACTAAATAGTAGAATCCTTCGTGACACTCCCACTGCATCTTTTGTGACTCTTTATGACGTAGACTGTCTAACGTCATAATTAGTCTCAAAACTAATATGAGCCTAATGGTTGCAGACTATATTCTCCATGAATTAGAAACTCGTTCTTAATATCTCAAAGATCACAAAGAACGTGTTTCAAGATCCATCATATGGTCTATAAGATGTCAAAATAACTCGTAACAATTACGATTAAATCGACATCGATAATCGCATGTAATAAAGTATTCATTATGTCATCATCAAATGATACATAATATTGTTTAGACATTCTAATCAATATCTCTTTCGAAAAAGGAATCATCCTTTACGAAAGATGAATACTATGTATAAGACATACAATAACTGTCGAACAGTTATACTAACTGTCATACAAATAGCCTTGTTATGTCTTTCATTAGATCATATCTAATGTACGACTAATAGGAGTATCTCACAAGTCTCTTGGTTTTATATCTTATATAAAACTTTATATCATATATAAAAGAGACTACTCCCACTTTTAATCACGGAGTAAGAAGACATAGGTAAATCTTTTACCTCATAAACATCTCATTATTACTATAATAATGACAATGTCGTTAAGATATATAACACTAGAAAGTAATATGTACGCTTCCACTAACCTTCTAATCACATATGTATTCTATATACTTTGACAAGATCAGACAATCTGACGATATCAAAAATAGAGAACACATACTTCTGGAAGACTTATCCGAGTCTACAATAGGCTCTATAAGCTAGCACACTAAACTGCGATCTCAGCAGAACACAAACTCTAGGGCCATTTCAGAATGAACTCTTCAAATAAGGAAATCACAACTGATCTCTTATCTGAATAAGTCATCCAAAAACGCCACTTTGCATTCTTTAGCTAAAATATACAGTTTATTATCAACATTAACCAATATATCTTTAATTGTTCAATTAGTGTGACTAGAGATAAGTTTTCTCAGAATCTACAATAGATTGCTGAGTATAACTTTTCTCACTGTCATACTATAAAGGTTAAACCTTAAATAATCTCACAATGCTTTCGTTGTGCAAACAATTAGCACATATCATGAACTAATTCATAATGAAAGCGTAATCAAGTTCAAAACTTGATCATGGTAAGCTATGAACAATCTTAGATCTAAGGTTCAATGGTGAACTTCCAGAATCGATATCAAATATCGCTTCCATTAAAAGTCATAGGATAATTTTTTCTTCAACAAGAAAACAACGGAACCATTAAGTATCAAATACTCGTGAATGATTCTGTTATCCTATTAGACTTGCACGGAAGATGTATAAGGGTTGCTTCATCTTATTAATTACATAGTTCCATTTATAATTTATCATTCTCACATTTGACTTCAATAAGTCAAGTCTTTTCTACAATAGTTAACATCTGATGTTACACACCAAGTAATAAAATGATTTTATTACTTAGAATCGTAGGAAAGATATTCTATTAAATAGAATACAATATTCTATTAAACAGAATAAACGATAAACTTTTACTTATACCTCCGAGGTGTAAGTAATTTCCATTATATAACTATATATAAAAGAAAGATTGAAATCTCAAACTTTTCAAGATTCAAATTTTCTACCTATACATATCATATATGCAACTGTAGAAAATAATGGAACATTAATTAAAGAGATGAATTAGTGTTACTGGAGTATAACCCCAAGAGTATTGAAACTAATTCGGTAACTTTCAATATCAGACGAATCAAATCATATAAGATTCGATTGCTCCCACTACTCAATTCCATCAAGATGGAATCGTGGAAGAACAATATTGAATATGAATCATATTCACTAAATAACCTTAGAACTAATTGCTTTAAATTCATACGTTTGATCGTATCAAAGATCTTTGAACAGTTCAAAGACATGTTATGAATTTTGAGGATAGAATTCTCTAAAACCTTTAGATTGAATATATTTGAACAAGTCAAAAATGTTCAATCTACGTTTCATCAGAACGGATTGAAAGTACTTGATACTTTCAAGACTTTCAATATGTGTTCCTTCAGAAACACGTAACTAAGTTATGACAATTCATCAACTAAGTTACGAAATAAAGAAAACTACCTTAAGCAATTATTATTTATAAAACTACATACATCCAATGTATCAGTTAAATAAATTTGGTGGTCCAATGACAATCATTGGTTAAACGAGATCTTAATCACATTCCTGAATACAATATTCATTAAATGGATAAGGATGTGTGGTGTGATCTAGTATCAAACCATCCTTTACCATATGGATTGAGCATCCAATACTTAAGTGATTAAATTCATAAAGCACCGTTCTAAATTATTTACTTTTGTAGGGGTTGGTGCTCAGAGCGCCAATTCCCGGTTGTATTTTGTTAAATACTTCTGTAAAACATTATTATTAGTAATAATATATGCGTAGTTTCTATAATATAATCTAATCTTTTATATGGTAAAGACGTATGACCCTAGAATGATTAGTCATGATACAGTTGCAAAAGCGTCGCAACGGACATTGAGTCGTATCATGACGTTGTCATTCTCAGACAGTTCCTGGTCAAGGTTTACACTACTTGGTCAGTATAGTAAACCCGTTGAGACCGGTACATGTCGTATACTGGAATATATGATTCCAATGGTTTCTCAATGAACCATAAGTCTTGGAGACTAGTATAGACGTGTAGGTGTTTATAGTGGATAAACACTGAACGACTCACCGAAGATTCTTAATGGATGGTACACCAGCGTCAATAAGAATCTTCTTGGGTTGAGTAGCACTTGTGATTCTTAGACTTGAGATGCCATTGTGGGCACATGAGACATCTTCTACACTTAGATGGCAGTCACGTCACCGATCTATTTAGATCAGACCTCCGCCTGTTCGTTGGTGTAGATAGATCCTCAGGGTGTCCTATGAGTATCAAGATAGGATCCGTCAGTTCTGTGTACCAGAGCATAGGTAGTCCATATGATTAGCAATCAGATAAAACCATGGGCCCGTGGTAAGTTTAGAAGCTAGTTCTAAACATTCTTTTTGAGATTGCTAATAGAATAGTCGACTGGATAGTCCCGATAGAGATTTGACGTTTACATCTGTATCTCTGGGATTTATCCGGATACCTGTGACGGAGGAATTATACATTTGCCATGACCTCGACCTGTATGGTTTAGCGAGATTATCCGTGTTCGTCATAATCTACGGGTGGATAGATTATGGACATGAAATTTGATTTCATGACGGATATACCTGAACCTAGAGAGTCTCAATAATGAAACATACTCGTAGAGCACTAGAGCAACATAAATAAATAATATTGATTATTTATAAAGTCGTTTAAAGGTTAAACGCAAGGTACATGCTAAAGAGACTAGATAGTCATTTGCTTAATTATTGTGTATTTATATTTAATACTTGATTAATTTAAATACACATTAATTAATAGTCAAAATGAGTTATTTGACTTTTATCCTAAATGAATATATGTTTTTAATATTTAATGTAAATATTATACATATATTTAATATATTTGTATTTAATTAATTAATTAATTATTTAATTGTTAAATGATTAAATTAATTAAGATATAAATATTTTAAGTTAGGATATTTGAAGCTAATGATCATAGTTGCAATTGTTGACCAAAATAAATATCTATAAAGTTTTTAGATATTATCAAGTTGACTAAATGCATTAGAAATGAAATTGAAATGAAAAATTTGGTATATACCTTTGATGTTGATTTCGGCCAAGGCCATCTTTGACAAGTATATAATGTTTTCATTTGCTTTTCATTCATGATAACCTAATACACATTTCACAAAAGAGACACCATTGAAGAAAGCTTAAAGAACTTTGAGAAAGAAAGAAAAATCCAAAGAAAGCTTGATTTTAGTAAGTTTTCTCAAACTTGCTATTAGTAAGGAAATTGTTCCTTAGGATCTAGGCTTTCATATATGATATACTTAGGTTATTTCTTTCTTTATTCTTTATGTTTTTGTTGATGGAAAGTTTGGTGAAATGGTAGAGCATGTGTAATGAAGAAAGGATATGACTATTGTAGCTATATGTAATCTTTTAAGGTTTATGAAACCATGTTGCTATTCTAGAGTTGTTGACCCACTCTTAAATGACCTAGATTTGATCTTGAGTTGTTTCATTGTGTTGAGACTTGAATTAGTTGAAAGATTGATGATTGAAACATTTGATTTAATGTAAATGTCCTAATTTGTCCAATTTGTGGAAATTGAAAAATTAGGGTTTGTAACCAATTCCAAATTTGGGGCTTTTGAGATATGTTGAGCATTTGGGTGTGTATTATATGCATGCAAAGTTTCATGTTGATTGGATTTCATTAAGATGAGTTTTGAAGCATGAAATGACCAAATGGTCAATGTTGCCCCAAATGGAGCTCACGGCTTTGGTGAGGGAATTTTGGTTTTTTGTGTCCTATGGTGTTTTGATGTTTTGAACATGATTAATTCATCCTAGAAATTATTTAGAATCATTCAAAATTGATTGGATCAATTTCGGACTGAAACGGACAAAATACCATATAAGGGTAATTTGGTAATTTCACTTGAATTTGATTAAATTGAAATTTTATTTCATTATTTGATTATTGGGTTTAAATAAATATGTTTATTTAATTAATCCGAGAAAAAGTTTTGAAATCTGAAAATCGGATTTTCACCGCTTCCGCTGCGTTACCGGATTCACCCGTATAAAACCCCTTCAACTTTACCAAATAATTTTTCTTAATGTTTATCTCTACGTCAATGACACTACTAGTTATTATAAAATACGTAACAATTGTTTATAACGAACAAGTGACTATCCAATAGTCGCAAGTTCCGATATTAAATATCAAAACAATCGTTAACCAATATTTCAAATAACTAGACGGGAGATCTGGTATCCAATACCTATAGTTGTAGTATTGTGAAAATCAATATTTTCTATACACAAATATACGCATCTCCTTTCTTTAGCTTTACTATTTGCATTCAATTATTCACAACAATTGTAAATAACTGATTAGCAAATTGTGTCAAACACATTACCTCTAAAGGTAATTAAAGCTTAGAAACGTCATTACTAGATAAACAAATACCTAATAGGGCTTTCTAAATGCCAGTCAAGAATCTCGAGACATGAACTAATTCAAGTCAATTCTTACTGCATAAGAAACTATTGTCTCTAAAGTATTATATCCTAAAGGGGATATCTATCTAGATTATCTATCATGACTTAGAAACTAAGTCATTAACCATCTTTATTTTTCAAGAAAATCGGAACAACAGTTCCCGATGTTTAGACTAATCTAATAATATCCTAGTCTATTAGTATCTAGAACCTATTCTAGAATAACTGCAACCAAGAGTCTAGTCAGATAACATATCATAATATGTGTGCAGTAAATAAAAGTTTAATTCTATATAAACAATAGAATAAGGAAACAAACAAGCGACAATTTCCATAATAACATACACTGCCTAAGTTATGGAATATTTTAAACTTAGCAGTGCCTCCCATTATTTTTACGTAATGCCGTAATCCCCAACGGAAAGACGAGAATTCAATAATTAAATCGAATTCCATAATGGGAAGAGGACCCCATGAATATATTTCGACTCACAGCAGAGGCACGGTCTCGCCGACGTATATTCACAGGTAGACAACTAATTGTCAATCACTCACTGGTGACTCCATGGTTCTGGTCCTGGCCAGTTCTCGTTGTCGCTGCGAAGGCAGGCCCACAAGGAGACGTACCAAGGTTAAACTTTTCAATGATAAACTCAAGTTACTTGCGTAACCCTGACAGCTAGGGCACGTTCAGGATTCCGCTTTCGCTTGAATTTATCTAGTATCTAATATACATTCGGCATAAATAAATTTCTATCAGCTACACCCTCACAGCAGAAGCACGGTCTCGGATGTAGTCAACGAAAAGATATTTATAAACCGTATTGACAAGACGGACCAAGAAACAAGTATTCCAAATACTAGTTACTATTAAACCTTATTAAGCGGGGATATTCCATTAAGTGTCATACACCTTAAATCTAATCAAATTAGATTATAACATGCATGTATAAAGTCAAGAAAACATGATTAAACATTGAATAAAATAAGCTAATCATTTATGGAGGCCTAGAATCAGACTTGCACTGATACCATTTTGAAGGGGTTTTTAGGGGGAATATCCGGTAACGCAGCGGAAGCGGCGGGAGATCGAATCTTCCGATTTCAAAATTTTTTCTCGGATTAATTAAATAAACATATTTATTTAATTATCCAATATTCAAATTATGAAATAAAATTCAAATGAATCATATTCAAGTGAATTTACCGAAATGCCCTTACATTGGCATTTTGTCCATTTTAGTCCGAAATTGATCTAATCAATTTTGAATGATTCTAAATCATTTCTAAGATGAACTTAGTATGTTCAAAACATCAAAACACCAAGGAAACACAAAATCCCATTTTTGACTCCTTTGGCCGAATGCACCATCAATGTCCCATTTTGTGCACTTTGTCATTTCATGCATCAAAACACATCAAGATGTAATCCAATGAATATGAAACTTTATATGCATCATATACACATCCAAATACACAACATATATGAAAAGCCCCAAATTTGGAATTGGTCATGAACCCTAATTTTTCAATTTCATCAAATTGGACAAATTAGACCAAATTGGTTAAATCCAACACTTCAATCATCTTTATTCCATCCAATCAAAGTCTCAACACAATGAAACAACTCAAGATCAAATCTAGGTCATTTAAGAGTGGGTCAACAACTCTAGATTAGCAACAAGGTTTCCAAAAACACAAAAGAACACTTATTACTACAATAGCCATAAGCTTCCTTCATCATACATGCTCTACACTTCCATCAAAACTTCCATAAAAAAAAAACACAAGGAATAAAGAAATAAATAACCTAAGAACATCATATGTTAAAGCCTAGATCCTAAGGAACATTTTCCTTTCTAATAGCAAGTTGGAAAAACTCACTAAAATCCAAGCTTTCTTTGATTTCTTCTTTCTTTCTCACAAGCTTCCTTTGCTTCCATTAATGGAGTTTTTCTTTAAAGTGTATTAGGTTATCAAATGAAAGTGAAATGAAAACAATATATACTTGTTGTAAAATAGCCTTGGCCGAAATTGCAAAGACAAATACAAGTTATATTAATTTCAATTTCATTTCACCTTTATCTTTGATCAACTTGCATAAATATCCTAATAACACTTTATTAGATATTTAATTAAGTCAACAAAGGCAACCAAAAAATATAACTCTTATATTTTAAGGTCATGGCCGAAATTTTGAAGAAAAAATCAAGAAAAATGATATTTCAATTTTAAACATTTTAAACAAATATCAAAGAAGTCAAATCCAATTTGACTACCATTTCCTTTACTTTAAAGTCAACATTAAACACTTATAATCATTTCCTAACTTTATCATTTGGTGATATATTTATATTTTAATTATATTAATCATTTAACAATTAAATAATTAAATAATTAATTAAATACAAATATATCAAATATATGTATTATATTTACTTTAAATATCTCAAATACATATATTGATGATATATGTCAAATACCTTTATTTGACTATTTATTAATGTGTATTTAATAATATCATATATTAAATACAAATACACATTAATTAGGAAATGACGGTTCGGCCCATTCGCATGTATTTTTCGTTTAACGATTAAACGATTTATAAATAATCATCATTATTCATAAATGTTGCTCTAGTGCTCTACGAGTATGTTTCATTATTGAGACTCTCTAGATTCAGGTATATCCGTCACGAAATCCAATTTCATGTCCATAATCTATCCACCCGTAGATTATGACGATCACTGATAAACTAGCTGAATCATACAGGTCGAGGTCATTGCATACGTATAATCCCTCCGTCACAGGTATCCAGATAATCCCAGAGATATAGATGTAAATGTCAAATCTCTATAGGTATTATCTCGTCGACGTATCTATTAGCAATCTTTAAATAACACTCAGAACTTACTTCCGATGTATACTGTGGCCACAGATTTAACAGACTGCTAAATATATATGGACTACCTATGCTCTGTACACAGAACTGACGGATCCTATCTTGACACACACAGGATATCCTGAGGATCGATCCACACCCAACGAACAGGCGGAGGTCTGATCTAAATAGATCGGTGATGTGACTGCCATCTAAGTGTGGAGGATGTCTCATACATCCACAGTGGTGTCTCAAGTCGAAGGACCACTATGCTACTCAACCCGAGAAGATTTTTATTGACGTTGGTGTATCATCCATTAAGAATCTTCGGTGAGCCGTTCAGTGTTTATCCACTATAAACACCTACACGTCTATACGAGTCTCCATAGACTCATGGTTCATTGGGATAAACCATCGGACCAAGTCTCGATATACGACATGTACTGGTCTCAACGGATTTGAATAACCGACCCGTGTTAGCAAATCTTGACCAGGAACTATGTTTGATAATATTCATATAGCAGTGACACTTCCCAATGGCAATTACAAACTAACTTTGTAACTGTGTACTGCAATATATATTATCAGGCTTTTGTCTAATATATACATATCACTAAACCACATTTAGTTTCAATCTAATCGTAATCAGATCGAATACGTATATAAGAACAAGAGGTGCAACCATAAATAAGTAATATTATGGAATAAAGGGATGTTCGTATTCATGAATCAGACATAAATACGGCCCGGATTGGCGCTCTGAGCACCAACCCCAACACTTATGCAAGTGTGATAGGAGGTCGTGTTTCACCGATGGTACGGAAAACAGCTTCGCTCTGGATAGACCCCGCGGAATCTCATTGGTAGTATGTCTGCGTGTCTATGGGAGGCTGCATCAGGGTAGGTGTATATGGTCTTAACCTGAGACTTGCATCGCTAGTACTTGCGAAAATCGGTAAACTTTGGTTTTGGTGGTTTGGGGATCTTAACTGGTTATGTGTTCACCTCTTCTGGGTTTATCAGGAATCGTAGTGCACTGGGTGTGATGTCAAGATGGAAGTGTCACTTCAGACATATGGAGTTGATGACCACGCAGGATACAGAACTAGTGCTCTATAAAAGGTTGCAACCGTCGGGACAATATGACTAGGTCAGTATTGCCCGATTTAAAGAGACTAGTTGCTTGATGTCCGATACATGTTTCGTACGGGGCAGACACATTTCCAACCCCAGGCCTAACATGTGATCGTCCGATACTGGATCGATATACGCAATACAATACAATTGTATACTACGCTTGATATAGATCTTAATATTCTTTAAAGGATATGTCCGGAGAATTGGGTAGACTTGGTGCTTTGCTAGGAGTCGACCTTGTCTCGTAAATCGGTAGAACGTAGTACTTGGTACGTACGTGATTCGGATACTCCGACGACCGTATTTACTGCCAACTTATCCGGAGATCTCATGGGTCGCTTCCCGATAATGCACCGATGACGCATAACTCGCACTCATTAATAATCTGGGATTATATAGAAGAAAGAGAAAATTAATCTAGGATTAATTACGGAGATATTTTATCTAGGATAAAATATCGTCTAGAGAGAGATAACGATTAATTTGGAATTAATCGGTAAATTAATATATTCGATATATTAAACGAAATTAGATTTCGACGCGGAATTAAAATTAGATTTTAATTCGGGCGAACGAATTAATTTAGAATTAATTCGTTAGCGACGTGAATAGTGAATTCGCTAGGCGTAATCATTTAATTACGACGCGACGGAAAAATCGTTAATTTGGAATTAACGAACCCGAGCCCGAGTGTGATTGCGAGCGCATTCGTATTTCGAATTCGAGTGCGGCATCGCAAGTCACATCAAGCGTCAAATCAATCGTCACATCAAACGTCAAATCAAAAGTCACTTTGAGTGATTGATTGATTGATTGATTGATGGAAGGATTGATTGATTGACTTGCATCACATCACTTTATTAAAGTGACTTGTGAATAGTGATGCAAGTTGGTGGAATAGTGACAAGCTAATAACTTTTATCATTTTATTTTATTTGATAAATGATTTGGTAAATGGTTTTAGCATATTTTCTTGGAAAATATATAATGCATTTTTTGGTAAATGCTTTACAACATTCACTCACTTTTTCCATCTCTCTCTCTCACCCTTTTCTTTCTTCTTCTCACGCCATTTTTGAATCTTCTTCACTGGTTTCATACAAGTTTTGGCGTGAGCTTGGGGAAGCATTTGAGTGATTTTCATTTGATGAAATCAAGTGCTAGCACACTTGTGAACATTGCGAATGTGTTAGGGAGGTTCACCCATGAGGCGGGACTCATCCGACGGAGTTTGGAGCTTCATTTTGAGACCCGAAACTGCCAAACCAGTGAGCATGGACTGCTGCAGTGGCGTGAGCAAGGCAGTGAGGTTTTTGGCTTGAAACGTCTACAAATCGACTTAACCGATCGATGTAAGTATTCCGCTACCTTCGTCGATGTATTTACACATGTTTTCATTGCTTGTTTGATCTTGGGACCTTAATAAAAACCAACACATGCATATATATAAAGCAACATGAACAACAAGACCTTATTATTATTTCTTCTTTTTGCCTTTAACAACAAGACCTTATTGTCATTATTTTTCTTTTCGCGTTCAACGTGAACAAGAAGTTTTGCCTTCAATTTGAACAATAAGTTTTGCCCAATAAGTTTTGCCTTCAACTTGAACAAGAAATTTTGCCTTCAACTTGAACAAGAAGTTTTGCCTTCAAAGTTTGTGTATATATAAACTTAGATTTGTTTTAATTGTATTACAATACAATAATGTCAATCAAATATCTCTCCAAATCAAATTTGGTATCTTTAAGATTCTTTCCAAAAAAATAAAATTAGGATACTTAATCAAATTATGAATCCTAATTAAATAAAGACTTCCCTATTTAATCTTAAATATGACTCTAATTAATTTGGGTGTTAGCCCACTAAATTAAAGTCCAATAGATTAAATATTATTTTGGCATAATAATTAATTAACTATTAATTAATTAATTTAACTTACTTAATTTAAATTAACAATAAATTAAAATTATATTTAATTTATTAAATATAAATATCAAATATTTATTTAAACAATTAAATCTAATTTTATATTTCAAATTTATTAATCAAATTAATATTTCTGAAATATTTCGAATATCCTAATCCAATTAGGAAATGTCAAAATAATCATTTATTAACTTTTAATAAACATCCTCGAATTTGTAACATATACGAGAACTGTATTGTGCGACCGTCCTAGGTTCATTATCGAGTAGCAGTGGAATAATATTAACTCTTTAATATTTCATCTCTATGATATTCCACAGACCATGGGTAATCGCCTAGCAGCAAGCCATGACCCCTAGTCGATGAATGAAGTGGGAAAACATATGAACCTGTTAGAATACACTTCGAACATGTCATCTCATTCCTTCCGATATTTATGTTTTTTATCGAGTCTGGATTATGGTAAGGTCAAACATTATACTCGACATATCTTTAAACTTTATCTTGTGGATTTGATATCTCTAAGATATCGACTGCTTTGGCCAAAGACTTATATCCACAATTTCGAGTTTACTTGAAACATCTCTTTTATTATCAAAGCTATCAGATCCCATCTTGAAGCATACGTGACTTCGTACGTCAATTGCTCAAGGCCATCTAATATTTATTCAAAGGACGTGGATAGTCGAATGAGGATATATTAGTGAACCAAGAGTACTATCGCACAAGTCATCATATGATCTCAGGTCAAAGGATATGATGACACTAATGTATTATTACGAAGATCAACGACCTTAGATAATATTACCATTTGATCTTACGTTTCTGTGGTCGTGTTCGATATTTCATTCTACTAATGAAACATCTATTGTCTGTGTCGTTATGATATGAGACTCATCATCCATTCTATTAACATCATATGTCAATCTAGGCGATACACAACAATATTGGTTAAGTGATATATTATATATTGTCATGTATAACAATCACATTGATCTCTACAATTGCACCTAAACTCTCGCCAAAACCATGTTAATGAAAATTCACACAAGATGCTCACTTTGCCTGTTTTCATAAGCACCCTTACATTTAACAATATTTTGTCGACCAGATAAAGTGCTGCATTATCTGAATCTCTCTTTCTATATCCTCTCTATCTTGTTTAATTTGTTGACAACCTTCTTCTTTAGTATTGACTTGCATGCATAAATATTGCCTGTTGAATGATTCTGTATTGGCTTTGTGCTTGTTGCTGCAAATTTCATTGGTTGTGGATGTGGCTGCTGCCTTGGTTATGGCTGTGCAGCAGCCATTTTTGGAGGCTGCACATGCTGCTATTGCCGTTGTAGTTAATAAGTTTGATGGGTTTGTTATGAAACACCAGTTTGATGACTTGAACGAGCAGTGCTTGATCTATAGCCATTCATATCAAATTGAGGAACGATTTCTTAGCTGCCACAGCAACCCATTATGAGATCAAGATGATAAAATACAATTTGAAAAATGGATCTTGAAGAAATTAAATCATTAACATCATAACCCCACTAAATAGAGTCGTTGATCTTTTTCTCAACTGAACCCTCATTTAAATTGTCCACCAGTGACAAAACCTTTGTTGGCTGCATCAAATTCGTTTTGGATTGTTGGAGTTCAAACAAATTTCACCTATTATGTTTCAGATACTGTTAGGAAACATAATCTTTAATATATTTACATGTTTGTCCTCTTAGGATCTAAGCATACATGTATTACTAGTCCTACATTTATTTACATGCTAATTGAAATAAATCTAAGTTAATCACAACACAATTGCATACCTTTCTTCTTGTAGAGACCTCTTAATCAAACTTAATTGATTGCTTAACTCAATAAGCAAATGGTCTTATTTATAGGAGGGAAACCAAGTCACTATTAGCTCACATGCATGGATTACTATTAATCATTGATTACTATTTAATCACATGCATTGATTACTATGTAATCACGTGTATTTGGATGCATAATGACTTTCTCTAACCCTTCCAAAAATGTTACCATCATGGGTGTACCATTTGTTCCCCATTTAACATTTTACTAATTGTTGTCACTTAACAACTCTTGTTGTTACTTAATTATTTAATTAACAACTCTTGTTGTTTACTTAGTAATGAAATCATTACTAATTGTTGTTATTTAACAACACCACATAATTAACTTAATAATTTCCAACATGAAGTTATTACTAATTGTTGTTATTTAACAACACCAAATAATTAACTTAATAATTTCCAACATGAAATTATTACTAATTGTTGTTATTTAACAACACCAAATAATTAACAACAATTAATTTCCAACAGATACCGTAGCTGTTTCTTCAAAAGTTAAAAACGTATGAGCTTCAGAACTTTAATTTATCAGGAACTGAGCAAAACATAAAAGATATGTTTCAATAACAAAACAGACGCATGTAATTTAATTTATCGAAAACTGAACAAGTAGCAAAAGAAACCTTTAAGTTCCAAAACATTGAGGGAAGAGCTCAGATTCCTCATAATTATCCATTGCAACCCATGGTTTGTCTCCCCGAAATTATCAACAACTGTATTTGGGTAGCAATCCAAGCATCCCGTAACCTCCAATCTCAATTAAAAACTCACATAATCAACAACCTTTAATTTTAGCTTATTAAATATGCCTAAATTCATTAATCACCCAATGAAATTAATGTTCTCCTCCCAAATAAAGAGATAAGCCTATTGTTGACGGCTGATTTTGGTCTCGGGGTAATATGGGAATATCACCTCCGAGGTAATCCTCCTTCAACGGTGAATTTGTTTGGTTATGCGGGAAACCAAAAACAAACTTAGCGGAAAACAAGAAACTACGCCAATCAGACAAGGTGATTTAACGTGGTTCGGTGGATTTTGGGATCCGACCTACGTCCACGGACAAGAACAGGGTGGTACTTTTTATTACTCAAATACACTCCTCGGGTCTTTCCTTTGTTTTTACAAATCAGAGCTTGATGATTCTAATCCCTCACTCTTGTGATGATTTTTAGATGATGCCTTCAACTCTTTCTTCTACACTCACTCTACCCTCCTATTTATAATGGTGAAGAAATCAGATTCTTATTTGTACAAGAATTCCCAATTTGGAGATGGTCTCCTTTTCCTATCAGGATTCCTAGTCAAAACTATTCCCTTTTCCCATAAGGATTCCTAATCAAAACTACATTTACTTCCTTTATCCTATTAGGATATTAAGTTATTACTTTACCCCATTAAAGTAGGACAACTTATCCCTTTTCCGCAAGAATATGATGCTTTATCTTCCTGAGCACGCCTCGTCATGTGCTCGGTCTTCATGAGGTCGGTCATGATAGCCATTTGAACTGAGAATGCTGCTGTCGATCTGATAATGCTTAGTCATCCGATCTCAAGTGCTCGGCCATTTAGTATAAAGTGCTCGGCCTCTTACCGTCAAGTTGTCGGGTCGGCTTTAACGGTCTCGATCAATGGAGTTACCCCTTTTACCCCTGTCGTGTTGTTTAAATAACATAGTGCCCGAAAAACACCATCAACATTTGTCCCCTAATTCTCGATAACAACGAGTTTGTGAATTGATGCCGGGAACTATAAAAAAAGATGGTGTGCTGATCGCCTTGCTGGTGGTCGCTCCAGAAATCACCGAGAAATTGTCTTTGCCATCAACTAAGTCTTCTGTTTCTATCTTCATATCCTCGGTTTATTGGAGATGCTGACTCTATTCAGAATGATTCTCCACCTCAAAGCAAATTGCTTACTTGGGTCGTTCCATCAGGAGATGAAGTTCCTCTTGTTGTCCAAACTAAAAATGACTCCTCCTCTGTAATATCTGTACCAGAGATTTGGGGGTCCTGACCCCTGACTGATCCAATCTCGATTGTGAGGAGAAAATTTTGCCTCTGAGCTAACGATGATGTGCTCGGTGGCATGTGATCATGTCTCGAGCTGTGAGAGATGCTCGGGCCTGGGGGAACGTTACGTCCCCAGTCCGAAGGACTGACTCGGTGGGACGCAACCCGACCCCGAGCTGAGAACGACACTTGGACCTGAGGGAATGTTACGTCCCCAGTCTGAAGGGCTGACTCGGTGGGACGTACCCCGACCCCGAGCTGTGAAAGGCACTTGGACCTGAGGGAATGTTACGTCCCCAGTCCGAAGGGCTGACTCGGTGGGACGTACCCCGACCCCGAGCTGAGAAAGGCACTTGGACCTGGGGGAATGTTACGTCGCCAGTCCGAAGGGCTGACTCGGTGGGACGTAACCCGACCCCGAGCTGAAAGAGGTACTTGGCTCTGGGGGAATGTCACGTCCCCAGTCCAAAGGCAGACTCGGTGGGACATCGCCCGACCCCGAGCTGTAAAAATCACTTGGTCCTGGGGGAATGTTACGTCCCCAGTCCAAAGGGCAGACTCGGTGGGACATCGCCCACCCCGAGCTGTAAGAATCACTTAGTCCTGGGGGAATGTTACGTCCCCAGTCCAAAGGCAGACTCGGTGGGACATCGCCCGACCCCGAGCTGTAAAAATCACTTGGTCCTGGGGGAATGTTACGTCCCCGGTCCAAAGGCAGACTCGGTGGGACATCGCCCGACCCCGAGCTGTAAAAATCACTTAGTCCTGGGGGAATGTTACGTCCCCAGTCCAAAGGGCAGACTCGGTGGGACATCGCCCGACCCCGAGCTGTAAGAATCACTTGGTCCTGGGGGAATGTTACGTCCCCAGTCAAAAGGGCAGACTCGGTGGGACATCGCCCGACCCCAAGCTGTAAGAATCACTTGGTCCTGGGGGAATGTTACGTCCCCAGTCCAAAGGCAGACTCGGTGGGACATCGCCCGACCCCGAGCTGTAAAAATCACTTGGTCCTGGGGGAATGTTACGTCCCCAGTCCAAAGGGTAGACTCGGTGGGACATCGCCCGACCCCGAGCTATAAGAATCACTTGGTCCTGGGGGAATGTTACGTCCCCAGTCCAAAGGTCAGACTCGGTGGGACATAGCCCGACCCCGAGCTGTAAGAATCACTTGGTCCTGGGGGAATGTTACGGTGGGACATAGCCCGACCCCGAGCTGTAAGAATCACTTGGTCCTGGGGGAATGTTACGTCCCCAGTCCAAAGGGCAGACTCGGTGGGACATCGCCCGACCCCGAGCTGTATGTAAAAATCACTTGGTCCTGGGGGAATGTTACGTCCCCAGTCCAAATGGCAGACTCGGTGGGACATCGCCCGACCCCGAGCTGTAAGAATCACTTGGTCCTGGGGGAATGTTACGTCCCCAGTCCAAAGGGCAGACTCGGTGGGACATCGCCCGACCCCGAGCTGTAAAAATCACTTGGTCTTGGGGGAATGTTACGTCCCCAGTCCAAAGGGCAGACTCGGTGGGACATCGCCCGACCCCGAGCTGTAAGAATCACTTGGTCCTGGGGGAATGTTACGTCCCCAGACCAATGAGCATGACTCGGTGGGACGTAACCCGACCCCGAGCTGTAACAAACATCGATCTCGACGGTACAAGAGCAGACCCGAGCCGGAAAACAAATATCAAAATCATTGTGTGAGCCATAACAAAACGCATAATCAAATGTCAACCTAAGTCAGAAGAGTTTACTCACCTTTTTGGGATCTGTTGCCTTTCTTGCAACTCTACACTGGTCACTACAAGCAAGGCTCTTCTTAATATATCATCTTTACATCTCAGCATTCCACGCATCCGACCGGATGACTTCCGCTATCAACTTGGTCGACCTAAAAAACCGAATGGTCTATGTACACACCGAGATAGCCTTCTTTTACCAAGTCTTCCACCTGCTCCCGCAGGTCTCTGCGCCCGTCCGTTGCATGTCCTCTGGAGTTGTGGTGTATGCAATAAGCCTTTTGTTCCTCTTGTCCGGGGAAAATCTTCTTTGGTCGGGTTTTACTAAGAGGCCTTTCCCTTGGATCTCCACGACAATTTATCCCAGTGGTTTATTTAGAGGAATGTATGCATTTTCCCCGACCACATGGTTTACTTGGGTCGGCGCCCTTCTCTATTGGTTGTCACGGTGCAGTGGTTTGAACTCCTTGTGCTTCGGGGGTGGTTTTCTGGGTTCTCTTTCTATACGGCGGGGGGCGCCCTCCCTTGTGGTTCTTTCTCTGATGGTGTTCCCTTATCGGGATATTTTCTCCTCGTTCTCCAATAAAATGAATTTTCGGGCCACCTCCAGGGCAGTGGCGTAGTCCGGGGTGTCTTGGATCCTTAGATGGGTCCATAGTCTTCAGACCCTCAAGGCTCTCTTTCAAGCTTTCCAGGGCCTCGGGGATTCATACCCTCCGACTTCGAGTACCACATTATGGTACCTTTCAATAAATATCTTCATAGGCTCATCGTTTCCTTGCTTCATAAGTCTTAGTTCTCCAATTGTCTTTCTGGGGACACAAGCCCCCTTGAAGTGTCGTATGAATGACTTTCTCAGTTGTGCGAAGCTGCTGATGCTTCTTGGGGCTAGGCTTCTATACCATAGGATGGCCGGTCCGGCTAGAGTTAAGGGGAACACTTTGTAAATGGCGTCCCCTGTTACCCCTTGTACCTCCATTAGTAGGACGAAGTCTTCGATGTGGGTTTTGGGATCGGTACGGCCCTTGTATGGTGTCATGGTCGGCATGCTGAATCTTTTTGGGAATTTCTCCGATTTTATTTCATCCGTGAGGGGGGACTCATCTTTGATGTCCTGGACATCTCCCCTGTTTGTATTGGGGTATACTCCCCATTTGACCAGCTCCTCCCGTAACCAAGATTTCATGCTGCTGTCTTTGATTCCATGCCGCCCCTTGTGGTTTCTTTTCTTTCTGCTACCTCGGGAGTGGCGCTTCTCAGGGTCGGTGTCGTCCCGCACTTATTTGGTATGTTCTTTTCCTCTCCTCCGGGTACTGTGAGGGCTATCGTAGGAGGGATCTGGTGATGATTTGTCATCTTCCTCTTCCCATGTGTCCTCGGTTTGGGAATCCCTTTGTACTACCACGGATCTCACCCTGTAGGGTTCCCTCCTTTGAGGTCTGTCGTCTTCGCTTGTATCAACAATTCTCTTTCCTTCCGCTATCTCACTCCTTCGCCGGCTAGTCCCGGCCTCGAATTTTCCGTCGCGTGCTCCTTCCATCCTTTCCAACCGGTCTACTATGGTTTTTAGTAGAGTTTGGTTTTCCTCCCTTTCCTTCCTAAGGTTTTCCTCGATCTTTTCCATCCAGTCTGCAGCCGAGCTCCCTGATGATTGTTGGTTTCCGCCTTCCGCCATTTGTCTTATTACGCGAGTTGCTTTTCGTAGAGTTCCCCACAGACGGCGCCAACTGTTGACGGCTGATTTTGGTCTCGGGGTAATATGGGAATATCACCTCCGAGGTAATCCTCATTCAACGGTGAATTTGTTTGGTTATGCGGGAAACCAAAAACAAACTTAGCGGAAAACAAGAAAATACGCCAATCAGACAAGGTGATTTAACGTGGTTCGGTGGATTTTGGGATCCGACCTACGTCCACGGACAAGAACAGGGTGGTACTTTTTATTACTCAAATACACTCCTCGGTCTTTCCTTTGTTTTTACAAATCAGAGCTTGATGATTCTAATCCCTCACTCTTGTGATGATTTTTAGATGATGCCTTCAACTCTTTCTTCTACACTCACTCTACCCTCCTATTTATAATGGTGAAGAAATCAGATTCTTATTTGTACAAGAATTCCCAATTTGGAGATGGTCTCCTTTTCCTATCAGGATTCCTAGTCAAAACTATTCCCTTTTCTCATAAGGATTCCTAATCAAAACTACATTTACTTCCTTTATCCTATTAGGATATTAAGTTATTACTTTACCCCATTAAAGTAGGACAACTTATCCCTTTTCCGCAAGAATAGATGCTTTATCTTCCTGAGCACGCCTCGTCATGTGCTCGGTCTTCATGAGGTCGGTCATGATAGCCATTTGAACTGAGAATGCTGCTGTCGATCTGATAATGCTCAGTCATCCGATCTCAAGTGCTCGGCCATTTAGTATAAAGTGCTCGGCCTCTTACCGTCAAGTTGTCGGGTCGGCTTTAACGGTCTCGATCAATGGAGTTACTCCTTTTACCCCTGTCGTGTTGTTTAAATAACATAGTGCCCGAAAAACACCATCAACACCCATAAAACATTTATTAATTGCCAAGTATATAACTTAAATTTTCTCCGCAAATTAAAGTGTATGACTTAAATTTTATTCCCAAATTAAGGAGAGCATCTCAAGACTCTCAAAATGAATGTGAGAGTTTTAAGTTGCTCAGCTTTTATATATAATAATAGATATGAGAAGATTGATATCTTATCTTTCTCCAATAATTGTTCTCCATCACTTGTAACTTATTTCCTTATTATGCTCATTACAGTTCAAGTGTACAGTTATAAATATAAGGTAAAGATCAAGGCTGAAATAAATCAGTTAAACCATCTATTGTTTATTCAACTGTCCATGTTAAGTTTATAGTTTTTACATGGTATCAGTTTAATTTTTAAAAAACTAACGCTTCTTCAAAACGATCATTCTTTACGCTTCCGCATGATCCAATTGGCTAAGCAATAACGCCACCACATCCCATCCTCCAAAACTTATCATTGTCGCATCTTCCACCATCATCCCTGTCAAACTCGAAGGCTCCCAAAATTATTTGGCATGGAAAATGCAGTTCCTTAATCTCCTCAGAGGTCATGATTGCTAGGGTTGGTGCTTCGAGCGCTAATCCGTATCGTATTTATGATAAATTCATGAATACAAGTAATCATTTTTTCTATAATATTATTCATTTAATAGTAGCACCTCTTATTATATATATTCGATTTAATTTAGATTAAATTGAAACTAACTGAGGTTTACTGATGTATATATTAGACAATGGCCCGATAATATACAGTAGTTACACAGTTACAATGAGGTTTTAAATTGACATTGGAAGGCGTCACTACTTATGGTATATTCTCAAATAAAGTTTTTGATTGAGATTTGCTGACACGAGTTGGTTAGTAAAACATGTTGAAACCAGTACATGTCGTATATCGAGATTTAGTCTGATGGTTTATCCCAGTAAACCATGAGTCTTGGGAGACTCGTATAGACATGTAGGTGTTTATTTGATGAGAACTGAACAACTCACCAAAAGAATTCCTAATAAATGACACACCAACGTCAATAGGAATCGTCCCGAATCGAGTAGCATATATGGTCCTTTGACTTGAGATACCACTCTGGATGTATGGGTGATCTTCCACACTTTGACAACAGTCACGTCATCGGTCAATATAGACCATACCTCAGCCTGTTTGTTGGGTATGGACCGATGCTTATGATATCATGTGATATATCCAGAGAAGATCCGTCAGTCCAGTGTACGAGATTTAGGTATCCACTTCCTGATCCTTTAAATCCTTGGACGAGGTATACTGTAGAAACTAGTTCCGAATATTTATCTAGAGAATCACAAATATATCATGACACATATATGAATTATACACTATGGGGATTTGATGTTCTTGTTTATATCTCTAATACAATTCAGATAATCTATGATGGGAGGACTATATGATATCCTTAGAATTTGACTTGTATGGTTTCAGCGTGGTTATCTATGGTTGTCATAATTTATGATTGAGAAAATTATGGATGCGGAATGTGTTCGGTGACCGATATACATGAACCTATAAAGTCCCACTAATAAAGTATACTCATAGTGCCTAGAGTAATTAATTATGAATAATATGGATTATTTGTAACCTTACACATGCCAAAGTATTTTTATATCTAATGTGTTTTGTATATGATACATAATTTGATTATATACACACTGGATCCAATTGAATTTTGACACATGTCATTTAATAATTATTTAATTAATTTAAAATTAATTAATCATTATTATTAGAATATCTTGGATTAAAGCTTATAAGATAAGCTTAATACTCGGTTAAATGGTAACCATATATTTGTGACAAAATTTATCATCATTTTAGCTAGGTATTAAATTTTTTCAAAATGGCCAAAATACCCCCCTTTTACAAATCCCTAAAATTTTGGCCATTTAGTATTTGGGATGGCTTGTAAATTTTTTCATGAATTTGTTCATGAGAGAGAGAGCAAAATTAGGATTTTTTTTTATGGTTCGATCAATTCACCAAAATTTGAGAATGTGGAAGAACAATTGAAAGTAACCATTGAAGAAATTAAGGTAATTTTTAATTTAATTTGGTTGAAGTAATTTTTTTAATGTTTCCAATTGATTATATATGATATAATAGAGATTCTCTCATTATTTGGTGTTTATGGATGTTTAGAAACCCCAATAGGATAGTCTTAATACACATGTAAAATTAATTAGGCTAATTAGTGTAATTAGACCTAATTAAGGTGTAAGACACTAAATTTCCATTGTAGAGTTATTTAAGACACTCATTATTGTCCTCTAGTTGTTCTAGAGTGGTTTTGTGGTTGTGACTCTCCTTGGTGTATTTTTGGATTTGTTAATTGTATGAATTTTGAATTATTTAGGTATTAAAGTGATTAATTATATGTGTTGACGGTGGATTTTGGTCTCAGGGTAATACGGGAATATCACCTCCGAGAGAATCCTCCTTCAATAGTGAATTTGTTTGGTTATGGGGGACCAAAGGCAAATTTAGCAAAAGACAGATAAACACATCAATCGACAAGGAGATTTAACGTGGTTCGGTGGATTTGGATCCGACCTACGTCCACGGACACAAACAGGATGATATTTTTATTACTTGAACACGCTTCTCAGCTCTGCCTCTTCTTTTTACAAGTTAGATCGTAATGGTTCTGATCCCTAATTTTTTTATCCCTTTTACACATACTCTGTCCTCCTATTTATAATAGTATAGAAATCAGACTCCTATTTGCATAAGAAATCCTAGTTTGAACTCAGTCTTCTCTTTTCTTATTCCTTTTCGGACTCTGACTTCCTTTCCTTGTGAGAACAGGATAATTTGCTTATCTTATCCGCAAGAATAAGTGGCATTATCTTTGAGCATATCTTCGCCATAGGTCGGTCTTCATGAGGTCGGTCATGGTAGTCCTTTATGCTGAGAATGTTGCTGTCGACCTGATTGTGCCCGGCTATCTGAGCCCAGATGATCGGTAGCCGGTCATGAAGTGCTCGGTCTATATCTGTTGTGGTCGGTTTGGAACCGTAAGGTGCTTGTTCTTTTATTGCAAAGTGGTCGGGTTGGATTTAATGATCCCAACCAAGCAGGGAATTACCCTTCTGTCCTTGTCGTGCTGCCTTAAATATCATAGTGCCTGAAAACATCATCAACAATATGATTAATTCAAAAGTGTTGATTATGAAATTAAGGTGTTGTGGATGAAATTTAATGTGTGATAGTGAGTAGGAGAAATTCTTTAAATTTTTAGAATCATTCTGGAAGTGTTTTGAGAATTTTCCGAAAAACTGCATTATGGGCAAAATCATAATTTATTGAAAATTATGACTATTTTCCACTGCTACACTACTATAAGTACTGTAGCAATTCATATATGTGTAGGAAAATTCTTGGAATTTTCAGGATCGTTTTGGAAATTTTCTGAACTAGGGGCAAAATGATAATTTGCTAAAATTACCATAATCAATCGATGCTACAAAGAATGGATCACTGTAGCAGTGGACTGGCTCGATTTTACGGATGATCCGGTTGTTTGATTATCCCTGTCAGTTGATTCTATAAAACGATAAATGGATTAACGTCTAATCGCGGAAAGTATTTCCGAAAATTTTATCCTGAATCTCTACACATAATCACTTATAATCTTTGATACTAATGAGTAATTAGAGTGAAATACATATAAATTAAAGATATATGATACCCAATAAATTATCCAGATTTAAAAATTTTAAAAGTCGATTTCGCACTCCAACACGCTTTCTTTGTATTTACCCCAACAATGATATGGTTGGCTTCATAGATGGCAGTGAAGCCTGCCCTCCCAAAAGACCTCCCCATTGGTTCGTTGAACTCTGCATATATTGTTTGGTAGAAGAAAGATGCATGTCTCCAATTTTCATTTAAACAACATACTCCATTGTCCACAAGCAGCCACAAATCTTATTTCAATTAATCAGTTTTGTTTAGAGAATAATTGTTACTTTATACTAGCTGTTAGTAACTTTATTATGAAGGAGAACCTGACAGGCAGAATTCTACTTCGAGATGTGGTTGAAAATGGCCTATATCAGTTAGCTGGGTGTAAGGTCGACTCAGAAGAGCCTCATGTGTCTTTCAACAAGCATAGGGGTTCAAGCTAATAAAGAAACCTGGCACTCAAGATTAGGACACCCTTCTAATGTCGTTTTAGATGTTTTGTGTCGTTCAAATGGACTCCCTGTCAAAGGTGCAAAAGAAATTGATTTTTACTTGTTTTGTCAACTGGGAAAAGCCAAACAACTTGACAGAAACTACTATATGATTGATTACTAGGCAACCTCATGTAATCGAGCGAACCTGACACTACAAGAATTATGGCTTTTAGTGTCCAACATTTTAGCGTCGAAATAACTTTCGACGCTAAAAATCACTTTTAGCGTCGTAATTAAAATTCGACGCCAAATATCAAGATTTTAGCGACGAAAATAATTTTCGACGCAAAATATTCAACTTTTTTCGTCGAAAACAGTTATCGACGCTAAAATTACTCTTATAGCGTCGAATAATTTTCGACGCTAAATTATTTTACTATTCCAATAATTTTTTGCGCTAAATGTTATACTTTTAGCGTCAAAACTATAAGTCGACGCCAAAAACTAGACATTTAGCGTCGACTAAGTAGCGTCGCTAAAGGTTTATGAAGATTCCACCGACAATCCTTTAATATTTAGCATCGAATAACCTATTTCGACGCTAAAAAAACAACAATTAGCGTCGAATTAAAGATTTCGACGCTAAATATAGATTAAAATGCAGAATGCCACCAACCCTTCTCCCCCTCTGTTTTTTCTCTCATTCTCTTCATTTTCATCCTCTGAAATCTCAGAATCTGTCCTCTGCAACCTCACAACTCTCCTACAAATTTTCAATAAAATTGTAATCAATTTTCCATAAAGTAAATCTTCTTTTATATTTCTTTATTATTTTTCAATTTTTATGATTATGTTTATTATATATTTTTTGTTAGTGGTTTATGGTTTATATATGTAGATTAAGTTAATTAATTAACTAAACAGAATTTTTCTGTAAACTATTTACTTTATCAACTAAATATATATGTATATGCTTAAATAAATAATTAATGAATTAGTAATGTTAATGAGTGTAATATGATATTTAATAATTATATTATTATATTTAGGTATTTCGCTGAAATTGATAGAAATTGGATGAGCTCGCTGGATAGATTGAGTGTTGAATATCGTAATGGAGTGTATGAGTTCATGGAAGTCGCAAAGCAACACATTGATGCAGAAGGTCGTGTTCGGTGTCCATGTACAAATTGTTTGAATAGGAAAAGGAAACAGTTAGATGAAGTTCATAATCATTTATACATGCCAGGAATATCACCAACTTACCGTACGTGGATTTATCACTGTGAGCAGTATCATTCTCAGTCATGGTTTATTGATTCCGGCGAAGGGAGCAATAGTTACAATCAACCAGCAAACGATGAGATAACCGATGCTTTGCATGACTTACAAGGTCCACAACTTGGTCATAGTGTCAGTGGTGATATGCCAGTGTTAAGTGGAAATGATCAAAATTTATTTAGTGAACTACTTGATGAGGCAAAAAAAATTCCATTTGAAGGTGCTCTAATGTCGATCTTGAATTTCGCTGTGAAATTATTACACATTAAAGTGATCAACAGAATGACCAACAAAAGTATTGATATGATGCTAGAGTTATTGGGCCAAATGTTACCGGTTGGAAGCAAATTGCTTAAGTCGTACTACGAGGCAAAGAAAATGTTGCGTGATCTGGGAATGGGGTATGAATCCATTCATGCTTGTTGTAGGCACTGTATTTTTGCATATAAGTCCCTATGATGAGTCTCATTTGGAGACACTACCTTTTAAGTCACGGGAAACGGACGTCGGAAGGGGAAATTCAGAATAAGTATGTCATCAGATTCATTTCACAAGTTCACTGTCTTCGTTCGTGCTGCGTTCATGACCACGTTCGAACGTCAAGCAGATTGCGGGCATTCGTGTAGCGTTCGAATCGGCGTTCGAACGGTGTCGGTATTTCTGGTTTTGTTGCTAGCCTCACACCCAAGCCCAATTAGCCCACCAAAGCCCATAAAACACATCCAAATTAATAAAACACATATTTAACACATGGGGAATTAAATAAAATCTAAAAATCATATACCAAATTAAAATAAATGTCAAATAAAATCATGCCTAATTAAAATCAATCAAAAATATTATATACCAAACTAAACAAATTGTATGCCTAATCAAAATAAATTAAATATATTAACTTCCTAATTAACCAAATTTTGTCCCCCAATCAATCTTTGATTTTCCTTGTTTAACACTAAATCAAATCCCTTTTTAATGCACAAATCCCTTCCTTGTCAAGCAAGGATTCACCCATCACCTTTGCTTATAAAAACAAAACTATTCCAACCCTTGAATCCTCCTCACTTTTCACGCATATACAGCAAAAAAAGAGCTCTCAATTCAGGCCTAAGACAATAACAAGAAGCAAGAAATTTCTCTTCCCCTCCTCCCTCTATATCACCGAAACTGATCACCCTAAACAACCCTTATATTAACCGAAAATCACCCTTGGAATAACCCTTACATTAACCGAACATCACACCCCCATACAGTAGCCTAAACACCTTAAAACAGCCCCCAAATCACCTAAAACAGTAACTAAAAAACTGCACTTAAAGCCTTTAAAAAACATCCAAAACAGTAGCCTAAAAACACCAAAAATAGTGACCAAAATACAGCAGCAAAACAGCAGCAAAGCGGAGGGAAAACAACAGCCCGAATAGCGAAGCAGCAAAGGGAAACGTTGAACCAGTGAACCGGAGGAGTTGCAGAGCATCCACCCTTCCGACGACCGCGTGCGGTACTTCCGAGAGTCGACATAAAAGGTTAGACTTGAGGGCACTCTTCGTATTTATTTTTATTCATCTTTTAATCGTCTTAATTATTTATTTCGTATGAGAGTCGTTCATGGATGCATGTTGTGGTTTTGAATAAAATGGAAAATGTGTCACCTCTTGTGGTATATAGGATGGAAACCCAGACATAAATTCCGTAGCCGAATCCGAATGGACGGTAGTACGGTCTGTACTTGGGATACAACTCCACGTACCACTTGAGCAAATGGCGCATATTTTTTTTTATGTTGTTTGATTCGTTTATTATCCGTTATTTAAATTCTGCATGATATTTGTTTGTGTAATGATGAGATAAAGCACATGGGCTTAGTAAGTTAGATTAAAGGTCCTCCGTTTTGAGGGGTTAAAATCCTTTACCACGATGTTTTGCCGCGCTGGATGACGTATATTCGATTGAATGTAATATGTGTTCAATCGGGTATACAAAGTCCGATATCGTTTCTTTTTTATATGCATTATGTCATTAGCGCATGGGCTTAGTAAGTTGGATTAAAGGTCCTCTATGTCGAGGGGTTAAAATCATTTACCACGATGTTTTTCCACGCCGAATGACGTATATTCGGTTGAATGTAAGATGTGTTCAATCGGGTATACAAAGTCTGATATTGTTGTCTTTTTTTTATGTGCATTATGCTATTAGCGCATGGCCTTAGTAAGTTGGATTAAAGGTCCTCTATGTCGAGGGGTTAAAATATTTTACCACGATGCTTTTCCGCACCTTGTAGCCCGTTATTATTTATTAGGTGTCATCTATTCATCTGTTCACGTATGCGTCATGTTGTTTACTGTCTTTTTTGAGGTCACTGTTGTAACCTCGTTCGAATGCGTTTCAGAACGCCGCACGAACGCATGTTTTCTATCTCAGTTCGTTCGAACGCGTTTACGAACGCTATACGAACACGAACCTTCTATTTACCGTTTGAACGCGTTTACTAACGTTACGCGAACGCGCACATATTTCCTTTGTTTTATTCATGCATCAGGTCTGGTCCCGTTCGAATGCGTTCTCAAACGCTATACGAACGCGAACCTTCTGTTTACCGTTCGAACACGTTTACGAACGCTACACGAACGCGCATACACTGAACTGAGTCATTTTCATCACATGTCATGCATAATTGTTTCTTAGGTGATTTCTCTTGTATCATGTAATCAATCATATTATTTGTATCTCTACGTTTATCTGTTTGATGTGTTCATGAGATGGTATTCAAGCATGATTTAGCCTATTTAGTTGTTCATTTTCAAGCATGATTAGTCATTTATTTTGCGTTTGGAATTTGCATTATGTTTAGGTTTTCTTTATTTTCCGCATTATACGATCAAAGTATGTTCATGAGATTGCCGTGTGCTATTGCATGTTCGCCGTTATTCCAATTTGCTTTCATGTTTGATTGTACAATCATTATCTACTGGCAAGCTTATGATCGAATGTAATGTGCTTATGACATTCTATGCTAGTTGTATTTATCTCTATGCATGCAAATTTGGACATAGATTATACGTAAATAGGTTGTATGCAAATTGGGACATAGATTAAATGCAAATAGGTTGTATGCAAATCCGGACATAGTTTATATGCAAACTTAGATATGAGCCTTGTACTTATGCATGCGAACTTAGGAGTAAATTATCCTGGAAATAAATGTTGCTTAGGCTTGGTTGAATTATCGCACAAATCATTTTATTACAAGTGGCATAAGTAAGGGACCATTCCGAACCCAATGGTTTGAGGTCTTCCCTTGCGAAGGGTGAGTGCGGCCTTAAATCTTTGTCCCGGTTCACACCGGGTCGCGACTCCATTATTCTCTGGTTTAGTCCCCCGTGGGCTACTCCGTACTCCCAACCGGGCCGCGAGCCCGGAACAGCATGCGTCGCCCAGTTCCTATGTCCCACAGTCTGGCGACTCCACTGGGGATAGAGAATCGGCCCCGAAATAATGTCTTGTAATATTATGATTTGTGCTTTAATTAACCGTGTCTACTGTGGGTTAAAAGGGGTTTAATCAAAGGCACTTTTAAGGCCGGGTAATGGTTTGGTGTCTTCCTTCATTCACTACATTTCTATAAGGAAAAGCTGTGAAGGCACCTAGATGATCATTTACTTGTAGCCTATTGTGATGGACTAATTTGGAGGACTTGTTGTTTATTCATGTCACCAAGCGATAAGAGCCTAAGAGGCTAGGGTACTTAAGAGAGCCTCGCTCCACCCTCCCTCTGGGGAATCTACAACAAGAAATCCATCTGACAGTCAGTCACACACCATAACTCGTTGGCACGTACTGTAAGGTATAAAAAAAGGTGCGCTCACTTGGTCGCTCGAACCCTTGAGTGGGGAGACCTAGTTGTGGACAATCATTCGCCAGCGAGAGTCTTTGTCTACACTTCCGCAAACCCACAAGTAGACCGGGGTTGTATGGCCTATAGCAACTATCTCCTTGTGCTTGTGGACCATCCTCATTTGGATGCAGTTGGGCTTCTTGTCAGAAATGCGAACTTGTTGGGCCATTTAAATTGGGACGAGTTCGTATCCTATGACAATTGGGCCAAAAGCTTCTGAAATGTTGATGGGCCACTCTGTAGAAATTATTTAGGGAACATTGTCGTTTGGATCCATTCAGACCTTTTGTCATGAGGTAAGGGCTTGTTGGGCCATTTAAACTGGGACAAGAACGTATTTTATGATGATTGGGCCAAAAGCTTCTAAAACGCTGATGGACCGTTATATGTTTGTGTCTGGGAACATTATCATTTGGATGTGGTTGGACTTCTTGCCATAAGATGTGAACTTGTTGGGCCATTTAAACTGGGATGAGTTCACTCATATGACAGTTAGCCCAAAAGCTTCTATAATGATGATGGGCCGATTTGTGTGAAAGTCTTAATGAGTTGATATATTCATTGTATCGCATGTATCTCATTCATCTCATGCATACATATATCCTGTTAACACCCTCTATGTCTATAAAAGACATCATAGATTCCTGTTGGGTTAGAAAAGAGGGAAGACTCACTAAAAGATCGGTAACAGATATGAGTACATCCGATAGCGAGGTATCCCAGATAGATCAGTTAGAAAACGGTCTCGCCAAAATTACTGAACAGTTGCAAACATTGACTACTATTGTGGCTGGTATGGCTGTACCCTGTGCTGGGGGAAATTCTGAGAATGTGAGGCGCGAGGAGCCTCCGAATGGGTTGGGGGAGGATATCCCCGCTTTTGATGACGACATGGCAGAGTATGCAACAGGCATAGTGATTGGGTCTCAGGCAGAATTTCAGAAGCTTCGGGATCAGGTTGAAACAGTTACCCGCAAAATGAGGGGTAAACATGAAGAGTTGTTAGATTATGAGGCAATGACCTTCGAAGAATAGTTGCCAGCTCAGTTCAAGATGTCGGATATGGCTAAGTTCAACGGGAATGGGGATCCGAGGGTCCATCTCCGTCAGTATGTTTTAGTTATGAGTTCAGTGGGTTTATCCAAGCGTCAAGTGCAGAAAATGTTTGGGATGTCACTTGAGGGAGCACCGATAGTTTGGTATCACAGCCTTGAGAAGAAGATTATGGAAGATTGGAGGGAACTGGCTGATGCTTTTCTGAAGCAATATGTTACAGATCCGAAAATTGATTTGTCACTCCGAGATTTGGAGAACACTAAGCAGAAGCCGGAGGAAAGCTTCAAAGAGTATGTAGACCCCTAGAGAAGCCAACTCCTAAAGATGCAGACTCGACCCTCAGGGAAGGACCAAATTAAGATGATTATCAAGGGCACCAAGCCCCCCATCTATGGGAAACTGAGGAGGATGACCTCCATGATCAATGACTTCCGACAGTTGAGGGAAACTGTCATGGACATTGAAGAAGAAGAAGCAGAGAACAAGAAGTTTTATGGCCTAAGTATGAGGCCTATTGGGGGAACATCAGGTACCAAACCTGTTTCTGCGGAGATTGCTGCCATCCGAAATCGAAGATTCTCCAACTTAGGGAGACCCTTGTCTAAAGTGTTGGAGAAATTAAAAAGACAAGGACTTCTGAAACCCTTGGAGACCAAACCACTTCCCAACCCTCCACCACCACATCTCAATCTGAGCCAATACTATCACTTCCACCAACAGAAATGCCATGACACTAACAATTGTGCCCGCCTCCGCCATGAAATCCAGGACCTTATAGACTCCAAAAAGATACCCGACCCTGAAACAGAACGCCCCAACACACACCAAAATCCCCTACCAAATTACCACTCTGTCCCCCCACCGACCTATATGATAAACTCTGGCCTACCCGAAAGCCATGTCCTCAAAACCTTTGACCACTAAGCCTATTGCCTTGGAATTTGGGATAGTAACAGTGAAGATGAGACAGAACGGGGGCAGAATTTCTGGGAAGACTTCTCCAGTAGTGATGAAGAAGAAGTGAGGGGGATGACACACAGTGGGCGTTTCTACAATGATATGACTGAGAAGGGTAAATGAGTGTTATCAGAGGGTAGAGAAGTGGCTGAGAATACAGAAAATGCCGAAGGAGATGTAGTGCTGCAGCAGTTGAGGAAAACCCGAGCACAAGTGAGTATCTGGGATTTGTTGTGTGCATCTCAGGAGCACAGGCGGGCCATGGTTGGGGCCTTAAGCAAGATAGTGGTGACGGAGGATGCCAACCCCACAATGTTTGTTGGGTCAGTGCAAAAGGAGGCCTTGCAGACAATCACTTTTTCTGAGGAAGAACTCCCAGCTGAGGGGAGAAATCATAATAGACCTTTGTTTATCAGAGCTGAAGTGAGGGGTAAAAGGACCTCTTGTGTGATTGTGGATGACGGCTCATCCATTAATGTGTGCCCGTCGAAGATTTTGGCCAAGCTGGGTATAAAAACAACATATCTGGATCCCTCTAGTATGACTATCAAGGCTTATGATGACAGTAAGCGAGGAGTTGAGGGTACATTTATAGCAATGGTCAAGGTTGGTCCTATTGAGGATGAAGTTGAGTTCACAATGTTGGATATCCCAGCCACTTTTGCCTTGTTGTTGGGAAGGCCTTGGTTTCATAAGCTTGAGGGTGTGCCCTCCACTCTGCATCAGATGATTAAGTTCCCGTATGGGGGAGAGATTGTCACCATCTGAGCTGAGGTAGACAATGTTGTGGCTGCTTTGGAAATATAACCTTTCACGAGGTTCCAAGTGTCGGCAAATTTTGAGGAATGGGTGGATCCTAAGGTAGCTAGCTTCATAGGAAAAATGAAGTTCGAGCCGGGTGAGGGTTCAAAACTGCCAGACTTTAGAGGACAGACTACTCGGAGGGGTTTAGGGTACAAAACTGATAAGGAAAAGCCGAAGGTTAAAAAGAAAGGGCTGAAATTGATGGAATGCTTTGTGAAGGCTTCGGGGTATCAAGGTGAGCCCGAACGAATAGAAGTTAATGGGATTGTGGTGCCTGGATTTGAGATCTTCCAGGATATGTTGGGTAAGAAGCCGCTGACCGAAGAAGCTGTGGAGGAAGAGAATTGGGAAGAAGAATTGATGAAGTTGGAGAGCCTGACTCTCGAAAAGAAAAGAAGTCTGAGAAGAACTTGGTTGCGGATGATGAAATGTCTGCCGATGATGAAGACATTTATCTTCCTGATTTATTTGAGTGTACTCCCGCATTTATTAGCAATAAAGACAATCATTTTGCTTATTTGCCCGAGTCTTTTTCCTCTAACTTGCATGGCTTGAGTATATTTGATATCAGCTCCACCAGAACGAATGCATTTAACTTAGGCACGCCTGAAAATCCTAAGGAAATTCTGATTGCAAGTGAAGTTACCGCTGAAGAGCAGGAGAAATTAAAAGAAGTATTGGTCAGATATGCCAAATTGTTTGCTTGGTCCTATGAGGACATGCTTGAGGTAGACAGAAGCATTGCCCAGCACACAATACCAACTTATCCGAATATGAAGCCAGTGAAACAGAAACTTCGACGGATGAGACCTGAGTGGGGCCGAGAAGGTCAGAGAAGAGGTTAAGAAACAGATAGATGTGGGGTTTCTGGAAGTGGTAAAGTATCCCGAATGGTTAGCAAATGTTGTGCCAGTGCCGAAGAAAGACGGGAAAGTCAGAATGTGTGTGGATTACAGAGATCTCAACAAGGCTTGTCCGAAAGATGATTTTCCTCTACCTCATATTGATGTACTAGTTGATAGTGCAGCTTTATCTGCCATGTATTCATTTACAGATGGGTTTTCAGGGTATAATCAGGTTCTTATGGCTGAGGAAAACAAGCACAAAACTGCATTCGTCACAGAATGAGGTACTTATTGTTACAAGGTAATGTCGTTTGGGCTCAAAAATGCAGGAGCTACTTATCAGCGGATGGCCACTACATTGTTCCAAGATCTGATGCACAAAGAGATCGAGGTTTACGTAGATGACATGATGGTGAAATCAGAAATAAGAATTGGGCATATAGAAGCACTGGAGAAGTTCCTTCAAAGGGTTGACAAATACAACTTGCGGCTGAATCCCAAGAAATGTGTGTTTGGGGTAATATCAGGAAAATTACTGGGACATACAGTGGGAATGGGAGGAATAGAAGTAGATTCTGAGAAAATCAAGGAATTACTGAGATGCTGGCACCGAAGACATAGAAAGAGGTTAGAGCATTCCTGGGAAAAATTCAGTATATCAGTCGGTTCATCACCAAGTTGACGTCAGTATGTGAGCCTATCTTCAGACTGTTGAGAAAAGACCAGCTAGTGAAATGGAATGAGCAGTGTCAGTCAGCTTTCGACAAGATCAGAGAATACTTGGTAAAGCCTCTTGTTTTGAAACCTCCGAGACCGGGCAGACCCTTGGTACTGTATTTAGCTATAGAATCGAAGCACTGGGGGCAATGATGGTACAGGCAGATGAGACCGGGGTAGAGCATGCAGTCTACTATCTCAGTAAGAAAATGCTTCCGTATGAAGCCTGCTATCAAGAAGTAGAGAAGATCTGTTTGGCAATAGTATGGGCATCCAGAAAATTACGGCATTATTTCCAATCTTACAAGATCCAGGTAGTGGCAAAGGAGAATCCTTTGAGATATCTGCATTCAGTGCCTTCGCTAGTGGGAAAATTGGGCAGATGGTTAGTGTTGCTGACAGAGTTTGACATTGAGTACCTCACTTCCAAAGTGATCAAGGGGTAACCCGTAGCAGAGTTTTTGGCATTGCAACCCAATGAAGGTGATCATCATAAGTTTGAATTTCCAGATGAAGAGATCCAGGCAATAACAGTTCAGAGATGGAAAATGTACTTCGATGGAGCAGTGAATTACAAGGGAGCCGGAATTGGGATCGTGATAGTGACCCCCAAAGGAGAGACTTTGCCTTTAGCCAAGAGGTTGACGTTCAGAGTAACTAACAACATGGCCGAGTATGAAGCATGTGCTTTTGGTTTGACTGCACTGATAGCCTTGAAGGCTGGGAGCGTGGAGGTCTACGGAGATTCGATGCTGGTGATCCGACAGATGCAGAGAGAATGGGAATTGAAAGAAGAACGGTTGAAACCTTACCTTTTTCACCTCAGAAAGTTAGCACAGGTTATCCCCGATTGTAAGTTTCAGCACTTGTCACGAGAAGAGAATCAGATGGCGGTTGAATTAGCTACACTTGCAGCAACTTGGGAAAATCCAGAGAAGTTGGTAATGAGACCGTTGGTACTGACAACAGCAAATAGACGTGTTTATGAGATAGAAAGAGTCCTGGAAGTGGAGATCAACGATGGTAAACCTTGGTATCACGACATTCAAAGGTATCTGGAACACGGGGAACTCCCGGAGGGAGCAGGCAGAAAAGACAGACTAGCCATTCAGAAATTAGATTCCCAATATGTGATTTTGAAAGGGGAACTTTACAAGAGGCAAGCAAACGGTATTCAGTTGAAATGTTTAAGAAAATAAGAGGCTCAGCTGGTAATGGAAGAAGTACACGCCGAGGTATGTGGTCCGCATATGAACGGGTTGAATCTTTCCCGCAAGATAGTGAGACAAGGTTTTTACTGGTCAACCATGGAGACCGACTGCGTGAAGATGGTAAAACACTGTCATGATTGTCAAGCACACGGTAATTTGAATCATTTACCGCACACAGAGTTGCACGGGTTGTCAGAGCCATGGCCTTTCTCAGCATGGGGAATTGATATGATTGGAGAGATTCGACCGAATGCATCGAATGGGCATCGCTTCATAGTAGTGGCAGTAGATTATTTCTCAAAGTGGGTGGAATCCGAGTCATTCCGCAATGTTACAGTGAAACAGATGGAAAAGTTTATAGCTCGTAATCTCATTTGTCGGTATGGTATGCCGCACCATGTGGTTACAGATAACAGAGTTCAATTCCAAGGGGAAACAAATGCAATGCTACAGAAATAAAGGATAGGCCATCATAAGTCATCACCGTACAGGCCGCAGGTAAATGAGGCAGTTGAAGCAGCCAACAAGACTATAAAGACGATTCTCGCCAAGATGATAGAAAACTACAAAGATTGGGCAGATAAGCTACCGTATGCCTTGTAGGGGTACAGAACGTCAGTAAGAACAGCAACAGAGGCCACACCTTTTTTCTCTAGTCTATGGAATGGAAGCAGTATTGCCAGTGGAATTGGAAATACAGTCTATGAGGGTATTAGCAGAAACAGAGTTACTTTAGCAAGAATGGGCCACACAGAGGTTTGGATAGTTAGCACTGCTAGATGAAAAGAGAATGAAGTCCTTGCATCACATGCAGATATATCAGAAGAGGTTGGCTCGGGCATTCAACAAGAATGTGCGCCCTACTAAGATTAAAAAGGGTGATTTGGTACTTAAGCAGTCAAGACCGTCGACGACAGATCCGAGAGGAAAGTTTAGACCTAACTGGGAAGGACCTTACATAGTGCAGAAAGTAATGGGAAATGGGGCAGTGAAACTGTCAGACTTGGAAGGTAACGAGTTCACTGAGCCGATCAACGTGGACAGATTGAAGCAGTATTTTGCCTGAGAAAGAGAAGACTTGGTAGAAGGCCTAACCCGACGGGATAAGGAAACTCATGTATGCATGCATACATGTGACACATTTTGGCATTCGTTTTGTGTTTGTTTTGTATTCACAAGTTTTGAAGAAGAAAAGAGAAGTCGGCAAAGACAAGCCGATTAGAAGCATCAACATACCAGTAGCGGTTTTAGGATGCGTCCCAGGGGCAAGGCCCACATCAATACTAGCGGCAGTCTTGGGGATGCGTCCCGGGGTTAAGGCCCATGTCAACACATATACCAGTTGCAGTTATTGGGATACGTCCCAGGATCGAGGTCCATTGCATCATCAGTTTCGGGATGCGTCCCAAGGTCGAGGCCCACCTTTTGTCAGCGGTATTGGGATGCGTCCTAGGGTCGAGGCCCCCGTTGTCGGTTGCAGTTATCGGGATGCGTCCCAGGATCGAGGTCCACTGCATTATCAGTTTCGGGATACGTCCCAAGGACGAGGCCCACCTTTTTTCAGCGGTATTGGGATGCGTCCCAGGGTCGAGGCCCCCATTTTCGGTTGCAATTATTGGGATGCGTCCCATGATCAAGGTCAACTGTATCATCAACTCAGTTCGATACAGCAGGCAAGTTAGGTGGCAGCTGGCAAGCCAGGTAAGTGAAAATGCATTGCATAACTTTGATAGGATTGTCAATGTTACAAATTACACAAGTCCCATCAGAGTGGGGGCGACTGTAGGCACTGCATTTTTGCATATAAGTCCCTATGATGAGTCTCATTTGGAGACACTACCTTTTAAGTCACGGAAGTCACGGGAAACAGACGTCGGAAGGGGAAATTCAGAATAAGTATGTCATCAGATTCATTTCACAAGTTCATTGTCTTCGTTCGTGCTGCGTTTGTGACCACGTTCAAATGTTAAGTAGATTGCGGGCGTTCGTGTAGCGTTCGAATCGGCGTTCGAACGGTGTCGGTATTTTTGGTTTTGCTGCTAGCCTCACACCCAAGCCCAATTAGCCTACCAAAGCCCATAAAACACATCCAAATTAATAAAACACATATTTAACACATGTGGAATTAAATAAAATCTAAAAATCATATACCAAATTAAAATAAATGTCAAATAAAATCATGCCTAATTAAAATCAATCAAAAATATTATATACCGAACTAAACAAATTGTATGCCTAATCAAAACAAATTAAATATATTAACTTCCTAATTAACCAAATTTTCTCCCCCAATCAATCTTTGATTTTCCTTGTTTAACACTAAATCAAATCCCCCTTAATGCACAAATCCCTTCTTTGTAAAGTAAGGATTCACCCATCACCATTGCCTATAAAAACAAAACTATTCCAACCCTTGAATCCTCCTCACTTTTCACGCATATATAGCAAAAAAAGAGCTCTCAATTCAGACCTAAGACAATAACAAGAAGCAAGTAATTTCTCTTCCCCTCCTCCCTCTACATCACTGAAACTGATCACCCTAAACAACCCTTACATTAACCGAAAATCACCATTGGAATAACCTTTACATTAACCGAAAATCACACCCCCATACAGTAGCCTAAACACCTTAAAACATCCCCCAAATCACCTAAAACAGTAACTAAAAAACTGCACTTAAATCCTTTAAAAAACATCCAAAACAGTAGCCTAAAAACACCAAAAATAGTGACCAAAATACAGCAGCAAAACAGCAGTGAAACGGAGGGAAAACAACAGCCCGAACAGCGAAGCAGCAAAGGGAAATGTTGAACCAGTGAACCGGATGAGTTGCGGAGCATCCACCCTTCCGACGACCGCGTGCGGTACTTCCGAGAGTCGACATAAAAGGTTAGACCTGAGGGCACTCTTCGTATTTATTTTTATTCATCTTTTAATCGTCTTAGTTATTTATTTCGTATGAGAGTCGTTCATGGATGCATGTTGTGGTTTTGAATAAAATGGAAAATGTGTCATCTCTTGTGGTATATAGGATGGAAACCCAGACATAGATTCCGTAGCCGAATCCGAATGGATGGTAGTGCGGTCTGTACTTGGGATACAACTCCACGTACCACTTGAGCAAACAGCGCATATTTTGTTTTATATTGTTTGATTCGTTTATTATCCGTTATTTAAATTCTGCATGTTATTTGTTTGTGTAATGATGAGATAAAGCGTATGGGCTTAGTAAGTAGGATTAAAGGTCCTCCGTTTCGAGGGGTTAAAATCATTTACCACGATGTTTCGCCGCGCCGGATGATGTATATTCGGTTAAATGTAAGATGTGTTCAATCGGGTATACAAAGTCTGATATCGTTGTCTTTGTTTTTTATATGCATTATTTCATTAGCGCATGGGCTTAGTAAGTTGGATTAAAGGTCCTCCGTTTCGAGGGGTTAAAATCCTTTACCACGATGCTTTGCCGCGCCGGATGACGTATATTCGGTTGAATGTAATATGTGTTCAATCGGGAATACAAAGTCCGATATCGTTGTCTTTTTTATATGCATTATGTCATTAGCGCATGGGCTTAGTAAGTTGGATTAAAGGTCCTCTATGTCGAGGGGTTAAAATCATTTACCACGATGATTTTCCACGCCGTATGACGTATATTCGGTTGAATGTAAGATGTGTTCAATCGGGTATACAAAGTCCGATATTGTTGTCTTTATTTTTATGTGCATTATGTTATTAGCGCATGGGCTTAGTAAGTTGGATTAAAGGTCCTCTATGTCGAGGGGATAAATTCCTTTACCATGATGCTTTGCCGCACCTTGTAGCCTGTTATTATTTATTAGGTGTCATCTATTCATCTGTTAACGTATGTGTCATGTTGTTTACTGCCTTTTTTGATGTCATTGCTGTAACCCCGTTCGAATGTGTTTCAGAACGCCGCACAAACGCATGTTTTCTGTCTCAGTTCATTCGAACGCGTTTACGAACGCTATACGAACGTGAACCTTCTGTTTATCGTTCGAACGCGTTTACTAATGGTACGCGAATGCGTACGTATTTCCTTTGTTTTATTCATGCATCAGGTCCGGTCCCGTTCGAACGCGTTCTCAAACGCTATAGAACATGAACCTTCTGTTTACCGTTCGAACGCGTTTACGAACGCTACACGAATGTGCATACACTGAACTGAGTCCTTTTCATCACATGTCATGCATAATTGTTCATTAGGTGATTTCTCTTGTATCATGTAATCAATAATATTATTTGTATCTCTGCGTTTATCTGTTTGATGTGTTCATGAGATGGTATTCAAGCATGATTAGTCATTTATTTTGCGTTTGGAATTTGCATTATGTTTAGGTTGTTCTTTGTTTTTCGCATTATACGATCGAAGTATGTTCATGAGATTGCCGTGTGCTATTGCATGTTCGCCGTTATTCCAATTTGCTTTCATGCTTGATTGTACAATTATTATCTACCGGCATGCCTATGATCGAATGTAATGTGCTTATGACATTGTATGGTAGCCGTATTTATCTCTATGCATGCAAATTTGGACATAGATTATACGTAAATAGGTTGTATGCAAATTGGGACATAGATTAAATGCAAATAGGTTGTATGCAAATCCGGACATAGGTTATATGCAAACTTAGATATGAGCCTTGTACTTATGCATGCGAACTTAGGAGTAAATTATCCTTGGAAATAAATGTTGCTTAGGCTTGGCTGAATTATCGTACAAATCATTTTATTACAAGTGGTATAAGTAAGGGACCATTCCGAACCCAATGGTTTGAGGTCTTCCCTTGTGAGGGGTGAGTGCGGCCTTAAATCTTTGTCCTGATTCACACCGGGTGGCGACTCCATTATTCTCCGGTTTAGTCCCCTCCCAACCGGGCCGCGAGCCTGTAACAGCATGCATCGCCCAGTTTCTGTGTCCCACACTTGTAAGTATGATTGTGTATTATTTCGTGCCGAGTATGAATCACTTGAATATTGTCTGATATGTGGTGAAAGTCAGTACAAAGTCCGTGGTATGAGGAAGAAAGTGCCTAAAAAGATATTGCGATATTTTCCTTTAACGCCCAGGCTGCAGAGATTGTTCATGTCACGACACACAGTGATTGACATGATGTGGCATCATGAAAAGAGGATCGGTGCGGATGGCATACTTAGACATCATGTGGATGGAACCGAATGGAAGGAATTTGATGACATGTACCCATGTTTCGCTGAGGACCCCCGTAATGTTAGGTTAGGTCTTGCCTCTGATGGTTTTAACCCATTTGGGAATATATACAACTCTTATAGCATGTGGCCCATTATTGTTATTCCATATAACTTACCTCCAGGGAAATGTATGAAGGATTCGTTCATGTTTATGTCATTACTTATCCCTGGTCTACGTTCCCCTGGTAAAGATATGAATATTTACTTGAGACCATTGATCGAGGAGTTACAAACATTATGGAATATGGGTGTGCATACCTATGATGCAGCTTCCGAGCAGTATTTTCAGATGCATGCCGCATTATTATGGACCATTAATGATTTTCCAGCTTATGGTTCATTATCTGGATGGAGCACTAAGAGATACATGGCATGTCCAGTTTGTGCGGGTCAAACACCTTCGCAACGATTACGGAATAAAATAGGATACACAGGGCACATGAGATTTCTTGAGTTGAGTCATCATTGGCGGATGAGTAAATTATTTAACGGTCAACATGAACCTCAGAGTATGCCCAATCCATTGTCTGGATTCGACATACTTTGCCAACATCAACATCTCAGAGACAGTACACCAGGTAAACATCCTAATAATAGAGATAAAAATCGAAAACGCTTACCTGAAGAGTTGAATTGGACAGGAAAGAGTATTTTCTTTGAGTTAGAATATTGGGGGACTCTGAGTTTGCGACATAATTTGGATGTAATGCATATAGAAAAAAACATTTGTGAGAGTTTAGTGGGCACACTATTCAATATTCCGGGTAAGACAAAAGACACTGTAAATGCTAGATTGGACCTACAAGATCTTAGAATTCACAGTGAATTACATTTACAAGTCACTTCTCGAGGTTTTATTAAGCCACCTGCTAGTTATGTGCTCACTCAATCGGAGAGAAAATCATTATGTGATTGGCTGAAAATGGTTAAATTCCCTGATGATTATGCATCGAATATTGGGCGTTGGGTCATAGATGATACAATAACGGGATTAAAGAGTCACGATTGTCATGTGCTTCTCGAGATTCTCCTTCCTGTTGGCATTCGACCTTATCTCCCCCCGAATGTATGCGACATCGTACTTGATCTATGTGGCTTCTTTAAATAATTGTGTCAGAGGACATTAACCACAACTGTTATTGACGAACTTGAGCGAGGAATCGTGATAATCCTATGCAAGCTGGAGCGAATTTTGCCACCCACTTTTTTTGATGTGATGGTACATCTGGCCGTGCATTTACCGGCTGAAGCTAGAAAGGGAGGTCATGTCCATTACAGATGGATGTATCCCATTGAGAGGTACTATATATATACAGTTTTAAATATTACATTCTTAAATTTTTACTGTGCATTGAATTTAGTATTAATGCAAACTTGTTGTCATATCTGCAGGGCTTTGGGAGATTACAAACAATATGTGAAAAATAAGGCGCGCCCTGAAGGGTCAATAGCTGAAGCTGTTGTAATAAGTGAAGCAATAACATTTTGTTCGATGTACATGCAGAATATTGAAACTCATTTTAATCATCGGCCACGAAACTATGATGGAGATGCAAGTAATTCGCAAGATATCACAGTGTTCCGTCAAAATTGCAGACCATTTGGAGCAGTAGGTGTCAAATTACTAACCTTTCAGGAAGTTCAACGTGCGCATTGGTTTATATTGAGTAATTGTGATGAAGTGCAACCGTATTTAACGTAAGTTTTTCTGGTGCATAATCATAGTATTTTTGCCATACATTAACCTAACTCATTTTTTGTAGGCAACATCTAACAATGCTACAATGTGGTGGTGACCATAACGTTGATGGAACACACAAAAAAGAATTTCCTAAATGGTTTGAGACAACTGTAAGCCTAACATTTTATATTTATTTTTATCCTAACATTAAATATTTCAGTTTGTTATATTAACACATCTATTTCTCTCATTGTTAGATTAACAACCAAGTGCAAAATGGTCAATTGGACTCGTCATCCTCGTTGGTTTCTTTGGCTTATGGGCCTCAAAAGCAGGCTTATGAATACAGTGGATGCATTGTCAACGGAGTTAGATTTCATACCGAACAGCGAGATATTACTCATGTGACTCAGAATTATGGAATTGTAGTCCAAGGAGAACACGGCTCAGATCTTATTGACTTCTACGGAGTGTTGCAATCGGTCATTGAGTTGATATACCGACCCAGACGACATATTGTGCTATTCGAATGTAAGTGGTTTGACACAAATGCCAAAAAGAGGAGAATTCAAGTTAGTAATCATCTAACGTCAATTAATGTTCAACGTTTTTGGTACAAGAATGATCCATACATTTTTTATACCCAAGCACGTTCAGTGATATATATATCTGATCCAAAGTTAGGAACTGGATGGATGGTGGTAGAAAAGTTACAACATTGGGGCATTTGGGACATGCAGAAGAAAGATAAAGTTGACATATCAAATGAAACACAAGAAGTCTCCGGCAACTTCGAAGTTCCTGAATAGATTTTTTATGGACCAACTGTCACCGTTCCTGAAAATATCACATTAACACGAGATAGTACAGACGTTGAGATAATTCCTCATTCTGAAGTTAGCGTGGAAGTAGCAAGTGAAGAAGAATTTGACACAGAAGATGATTTCGATTCCAGTCACGAATCCTCAAATACCGAAGATAATAGTGATTAATGAAGTTAGTGTATGATGTGATTGATGAATAATTTTTATTATTATAATGTATGGTGCTTATTTTGAATTATTATTTAAATATGGTTGAAAGATTGTCGTAATTATTAATAGTATAATTATCATATTAATGTTATTATTATTTTTAATGGTAGTAATTTAGCGTCGAATTTGAAATGTCGACGCTAAATGTATATACAATTTAGCGTCGAAATAATTTTTGACGTTAATATATATATTTTTTAATTTGACGTAACTTTAATATATTTTTTTTTTGCGTCGAAAAAAAAAATCGACGCTAAATGATAGAAATTTAGCGTTGACTTTTCTGTTTCGACGCTAAATATTATACATTTAGCGTCGATGTTTTTTTTTCGACGCTAAATAAAAAAATTAAATTTCCCGAAAAAATAACCCTAATTTTTTAATAAGCCGCCAAATTTTTAGCGTCAAAATTATTTGCTTTTAGCGTCGAATAATTTCGACGCTAAATGACCATTAAATCCCTAAAACCAATGTCTTCTTCTTTCTCGGCTCAAACGACCAAAAACCCCTCTCACTGTCGAATTATTCTTTCTCGGCTCCAACCACTCTATTCTTCATCAAATTCATCGAATTTGAAGGTAAGTGTTATTTGAATTTTATTTCTTATGGCATGAATTAGATTGGAATTTCATTTTCTTAATGATGATGATAGTGGGTGTTTGGATATGGGGTTTGTATATGGGGTATTTTCTTGATGATGATGAAGGTGCCGAGAGTTAGGGTTTGCGTTGATGTCTTGGTTTAGAGAGAGGGTTCCATTGGTGGGGGTTGTGGAAAAATGGGTGGAGGGTTATTTTGCTTTAGTTTGAGTGAGTGAGTTAGGGTTTGAGTTGGGTTTGTGTATTCTGTGTGTTCAATGAGAGAGAGAGGGGGGCGTCCAGAGAGAAATAGGGCGTCCAGAACAGCAGCAATTTGCTGCTGTTCTGGAATTGTGATGATGGCGTGAGTGGATTTGGCTTGTGGTGAATCTGCGTGTGGTGGTCGTTTGTGATGATGGCGTGAGTGGTTGGTTCATGGGATTTTGACGTGATTTGTGAATTATTGTTGAATTGGCCGAGCGAGGGAAATTTGGCGTTGTTTTCTTGTGGCTATGTGAGTGAGAGCTTTGTATATTTTTGTTTGTGATTCTTGTATGTGAGAGAGATTTAGGTGAGCGAGAGAGGGAAGGCCGAGGCCGAGAACATTAAACTTTATGGGTTTTTACAGATGGCACCGGGCAATCGCAGACGGGCTAATGCGACTTCATCTACATCATCAAGGACAACTGGCCCTGGTGGAGTCTCTACTAGCACAGGTGAGTCCAGTACAGCGAAGGGTCGAGGACGCACATGTGGTCTGGGGTTGGCTAAGTATGTTAAGGCTCACGGACGTATCCGGATTGAGATATCAGATGATGGACACAGTCAAGTCGGACAACATAATTCAGCGTTTACTACAGCCATAGGAGCTACAGCTCGATTTGAAGCTCCCCAAAACTACATTTCTTGGAGAAAGATACCGTGGGAGACGAAAATCAACCAGCTATTCTCTTCGCTACTTGTGAGTTTCCGTACGGTATTAAGTTTTCAATATTGTTTGTTAGTTAATATTTTTATTTTATACTTATTTTTACTCGGTTGCTATTCATGTAGGAGTGGTTCGACTTCGATCTGACCAAAGTGAATGTCCAACAATATATTAACTACCACATGGGGAAAAGTTATAAAGATTATAGGACAAAAGTCTTGAAACCAATATTCGACGAACATGGACCTTCAGATGCTCCACAACACAAGCCTGATTTTATAGAGGAGCAAGACTAGACATTCTTATGTGAGCTTTGGTCTAGCAAAAAACACGAGATAAATTTTAAAATAAACAGAAATTTATAATTGTCTTTGTTTTCGGTACTTACAGTGTTGGTAAATGCAGGATAAATGTCACGCAAATGCGGAAAATCGAAATCACTTGCTTTTTAACCACCGTGGAGGTTCGAAGCCATTTATCCAACATCGTGCCGAACATTCTGAGGTAAATATATCCTAACGTAAAACAGTTCATTGTTTTTACTAATGTGGAATAATATTGAATTTATTTTATGTTTATAACAGAGTAGCACATGTGAGGTGCAATCATTTCCAGATTTTTTCCGTGTGACGCATTACAATGAGAGAAACAAATGGATAAATGAAGAAGCTGAACGCTGCTATGTAAGTTTCAGTTTTTAAAATAAAATAATTAATATTATATATGTTAATTTTTTTTCTCAAATTCTAATATTATCTTATTTTTTGAAACAGAACGAAATGATGGAACTCCAACATCAAACTCAGGAGACAGGGTCCGACCCGATACCAGATGAGCAGTTGTCGAAATTGGTTTTCAAGAATCAGACAGCTTACAACGTTGGCCTTGGCACTCGTAAGAAGCCGACGTCATCTGGACGCAATACTGTTAATTCGGAAAATACCTCTCTTCGAGACGAGTTAGCCACCACCCTAGACGAGCTGAAGCAGACTAAAGACGAGCTACAACAGGTCAAGCTGGACCACGAGAAGAAGATGGAGCAATTAGAACAACAAATGCTCCATTTCCGTCAGATGTTGGAGGCCTCAATCAGTCATGGTGCATCGGGCTCGAGCGTCCCCCCATCACAGCAGAAATAAATTTTATATTTGGTTTTGTATAAACATTTTGAACAAATAGTTTTAATATAATATGTTTTTTTTCTAAAAAAAATTTCAATATAATAATTATTATAATATTTCGTAATTCTGTTATTAATCATAAAATTTTTTCAATTAAATTAAATATTAAATTAAATATTTTAGACCAAAAAGAACTAAATTAATAATTTTTCTAAAAAATAAATTTTTTTAACTATTTTCGTTGAAATAGTCGACACTAAAAGTTTGACTTTTGGCGTCGAAAATTTCGACGCTAATAGTTACAAAAACATCACCGATGTAAGTATACAGATATTACTTTTTTAATATACTCTAGCGTCGAAACGTGTCGATGCTAAAAGTCAAACTTTTAGCGTCGAATTATTTCGTCGCCAAATAGAACCTATAGCGTCAGAAAATTTAATTTAACGTCGAAATAAATTGGACGCAAAATATAGTTTTTAGCGTCACATTTATTTATTTCGACGCTAAAAGTTATTCTCGTCGACATTTCGGCATCCACTTTTTGCGTCTAATTATTTCGACGCTAATTATATTTGGCGTCGAAAATATGGATTTTGGCGTCGATTTATTTCGACGCTAAAGGGTATAATTTTTGTAGTGTCAAGAACAGTGAATCAAGATTTTGTAAGAAAAAACCCTTCCAATATCAGATTGAATCCTCAAGAAATCTATCATTGAAAACCCTTTATGAATTATTGAAGGAAACCTTGCTAGTTATTTAAAGGTGCCACAATGATCTACAATCTTTGATAAGTCATTATAAGAGTTCAATAAAGAACCAAAAGAAAATTCACTCTCACACACACTTGGATATTAAACAGCAATGACTATTCTTTATTCCAAATTCTCAATCAAAATTATATCTAAGTATTGTTGGTTATATGCCCTAGATCCAATAGGGACAAATATCTAATTTTATAGTATTGCATTGATTAATAAAATATGACAGTTTATTTATAAGTATTGTCTATAAGCAATTTTGACTACTTGTAAAATAAAGTCCTTAGAATGATGATTAAAATGAATTAAAGTTAGTTTAATTTATGAGATCCAGTCATTCTTAAATGTTCCCGATCGTAGGATTATCAACGCAGGACATTGATAGATCCAATTTAGATCGGCATATGTTATGTCTGCTTCTTTATCGAAGGAAGGTAGCTGATCTCATAAGCTACTAGTGAAAGTGTTCACTTAGTCTAATATATGGATGCTTGTTGGAGAACAAGTACATCGAACTGACCCGCTTGAGAACCCATATGGAGTGTTATCCACATGTCTATGGGATTTCTCTTTGTAACGATAGTATGAATGATCCTTAGACTTGAGCTCTTTATGGCGTCTTGTATGTAGATCATTTATGCTTTGACATTACACCACCGTAGTCCATAGCAAGATTGCGTATAGGGTAATGATTGGGCAATATGAAAAGCGTACGAAGATAGTGAGTGATCAATAAATGATTCGCCGCTCTGGATAACATAGAGTCGATATCCTAATAGGCGCGATTTGACATAAATGATAATATAAGTCCATGGCCATGGCGAGTTCTGAAAGGAGTTTCAGAAACTCTATATATATATTATCAGCTTAAGTCAATGTTCTAATTAGACCCGGCCAAGGTTCCGATTCAGAACCGGAGTTCCGGTTCCGGTTATGGAACCGAAACCTGACCGGTTCGGTTAGGGTAACCCTAACCTAACGGGTTGGAACTGCTGGAACCGAACGGTTCCAGCGGTTCCAACCGATTCCAACCAGAATCATACGGTTCCGGTTGGAACCAGATGGAACCCTAGGGTTCCAACATCCCCCCAACGGCTAGTAGCCGTTGGGCTGGGGGCAGGGAGCAACGGCTCCCTGTCCTAACGTCCAAAAAAATAAAATAAATAAAGTTTTGGGATTTCCCAAATTACCCCTAATAACGGTAATAAAACGGTTAATTTTAGGGACAATTTAGGTATCACAAAAATATTTTTAAAATGTATAAATAAGGGTGATTTTTCATTATTTCAACACACTAATTTCTCAATTCTCAATTCTCAATTCTCTCAATTCTTACAATTCTCTTATTCTCAAATCTCTCATTTACAAATTACAAATTACAATTTATCATTCTCAATTCTCTAATGGCAAGCTCATCTGAGAACACAATGTCAAATGTGCCAACCCAAAAGAGCGGCCCTAATATCGATTCACGGAGAAGAGAAGTTAAGTCTCGTTCCTCGGATATTTAAATGAAAATGGTTGAATTTTTTTAGAGACATTCATTTACTTTATCTTATTGCTGCTGTTTTTTATCCTAGATTTAAATTAGAAGGTTTGAATAGTGCTTTACCCGCTTACTATGAATATTTAGGAATATCAGATGAAGTTGATATTACAAAAATAATAGCTAAAATAAAAACTGATTTAATATAGTTATTTAATGATTATGTTAGAAGATATAACTTGCAATCAGTAGGACAATCTAGTAGTAGCGAAACGACCGTAATGGAATCTAGACTTAGCGCAGGTGATCGTTGGTTATTACAACGAAATAAAAAAACATAGGGATAACACGACTAATAACCCGGAATTAGATAATTATTTATCTATAAATTTTGAGTTTTCAACTGAATGTTTAGTTAGTAAAAATTTTCAAATCCTTGAATGGTGGAACCGACATCAAAATGTATATCCTGTATTATCAATTATTGCTAAAGAGATATTGGCAGCATCTGTTTCCACTGTTGTGGTTGAGCAAGCCTTTAGCATCGGAGGCATATATTGGAAGTCAGACGGTCTTCATTACATCCAAGCACTCTAGAAGCAACATCATGTGTGGATGATTGGACCCGAGCTGATCTGAGGCAACAACAAGATGCCTCTGATGAATTTGAAGACTTGTTCGATAATGCATCTACAAGTGCAAGCGGAACTGGAGCTGAAGGATCAACAGGCACGGATGATGATTGATAATTAAATATTTAAATAATTATAAAATTACAATGGGGGAAATATCTTTAAAATGTAATGGAACTACATGAGCTTTGATTCCTCTCACCCCTAGAGGATACGTAGACAACTTAAGTTTTTAAAAATTTAAGTTCAAGCTCTTTAATTTAATTTTTTTTTATTGTTTAGATAAGAATTTTTTTTTGTAATTTAATATAATTATGTAATGTAATTGTAATTGTAAGTTTATTATATAAATTCAAATTCTTAATTTTAAATTATATTATTTTATTAATCTCAATTTTTTATTTTCAATAAAGCAAAAAAAAAACCGAATGGAATCGGAACAAAAACTGGAACCGAAGGTTCGTTTCCGGTTCCGATTCTGATTCCACACACGTGGAACCGGTAACCATTCGGTTCGGTTCTGGTTCGGAACCGAACCGAACCGAACCGCCGGCCACCTCTAGTTCTAATAGCTATGATTTAATAGATTAAATATTTTCCATACTCTAGAATAATTGGTGGGATATGTATGAGGTGAAATGATTGAATTATACGATAATCGTATACGAAATAGGTTTCACTAAAGTTTGTATTCTTTCTTAATTGGGGGTCATGATGCATTGCTAGATGCCGCTCTTGATCTATGGAAATTAGTTTCTTAATTAAGGAGTTAATTGATGATAAATTAATTAGATTAATTTATCGAGACTTACGAAGTCTATAACTATCTCCATTGTCAATATAAGAAAGAACCTAATGGGTCACACACTTTAAAGTATTGATGAGTTAATGATAAATTATGTAGATTTAAGTTTTAGGACTTAAATGTTAAGTTCTTAAACTTTGGGGTAAATTCATAATTTTAGAAATTATGGATAAAAATGGAATTCTGGAAATTTTAGGACCAAGGTGCAAATCTGGAAATTAAGGTCTGTTTCATAATTTCCAAAAGTGCATGAGTCATTTTGTAATTTCTAAAAATATAAGGGCTGAAATGTAATTTAGCAAAGTATTTGTATTAAATTATAATTTCAGATTTATAGTATTCTAATTTGATTAGAATTGATAAATTTTATTTAATTAATTTAATTAAATAAAATAGGATAATAGTTGTTTGTTTATGATGGATTAAAATTCCTATTTTAATAGGATTAAATCCTATCCTATTAATTCTAATTTGATTGGAATTAAAACAACTCAAATTAAATAAAATAGGATAATGGTTGTTTGTTTAGGATGGATTAAAATTCATATTTTAATAGGATTAAATCATATCCTATTAATTCTAATTTGATTGGAATTAAAACAACTCAAATCAAAATCCTACAAATTAACCATTTTGCCATTAACTTGAAAGACAACAAAATCGAAAAGAAACTTTGGCAATTTTGAGAGGCTATTCACGTGAGAAAGAAAGCAATTTGAAAGGAAAAAATTGATTTTTCTTTAAACAAAATTCTTTATATTCCATAAACCCAAAACGAGTCTCTTTTCTTAAACTAATACCAAAGAAATCCAAAATCCTTAACTCTCTGCTTTGTGTGGATACCGTTGGAGGCCAAACATACTACAAGATTACTCACTTTTAGTGGCGAAATACAAATTCGCCACTAAAACTAAACTTTCAGTGGCGATATTAGTGGCGAAAATAAATTTCGCCACTAAAGAGTGTATTTTTAGTGGCGAAATTTATTTTCGCCACTAAAAGTACCATCTTTAGTTACAAAAATTTTGAAAATCCTCAACTACCAAAAAAAACATTTTTTTCATTTACAAAATCAATTTCATCAATCAAACCCACCAAAATCCCTCTCCACTACTTCTTCGAACATCCCTCTCTGCTTTTCTTCTCCTATACAAAACACAAACACAGACTGGAAAAAAAAAACAGAAAGGAAAATCTTCAGCTTAAGCCAATTATTTAGAGATCAGAACAAACGCTTGAGAGATTCAGATATGGGATCTGGGGCTGGAAATTTCTTAAAGGTCGTACTTAAGAACTTTGATGTTCTTGCTGGGTATGTATATCTTTCTTTCTCCAAGTTTGTTTACTTATTTTACCAATTTGGTTCAAGAATTCGGGAATATAAACTATTTTTCAAGTTTCAATAACAAGCTTTTTAGGTTTTCTAGTACTGTCAATGAAAGTTATTGGCTTTGGGAAATTTTTTTTCTTTTTTCTTCCCTGCCCACTTTACCAATTTGCTTGAATAATCAAAATTAATTGAATAAATATAATATTTTTAACCTTAATTTGTGGCCATTGGAGTCGGTAGAACCTCAAAGTTGAAATTTTTTGTTAGAATATGCCATTTGGCGACCAGTTTCTATATTCGCCTTAATTTTTTAAATGCTATTCTTCTTGAGGATTATATTCTGATTTAAGTTCTGGGTTTTATTTGCAGGCCTGTGGTCAGTCTTGTTTACCCTCTGTAAGTTTGCCTTCTACTTCTTTATTCTTTTGATTTAGGGAAATTATACTGTACCCACGTTGCAGTTTTGATTTTACCTTTTCTAACTTTCCCTATTAGATTGGTTTAAGATTTTGGTCCCCTGTAATGGGTGCTTGTATTTTACTTGTTTGAGCTCACCTTTGCCAAAGTCATCGAATGGTAAAGTAAAATGGTTTGCTGCATTAGATGTGTACCATAATTCATATTTTGAGTTCTAGACTTTTAGTTTTTTATTTTATTTTATTTGGATTTTCTTGTTCTCTTTAAACTATCCCCGATGATTTGTCACAAAATTCACACTTTTGCAAACACATAAAATGTCACAAGTAAACTTGTACACTTCATCTGAACCCATAGCTATCACTTTACTATTTATTAGAGAATGTAGTTTCTAAATATATGGGATTCTCTCAATATCCTGATGCACCTATTCCATTATGTAAACTTGTGGATTCCATTGTTACTTACCAAAAAATAATTAAAAGAAAACATACGGAGCTATCCACATATTCGCATCGATGATTTTTTCAGTAGTCTCTCCTAAGGATCTTATGCTTCTTATCCTCTCAGTCGTTTCATTCTAAAGGTTTTCAATTTTCAAATATCTCAAAGTCTCGTAGATTTGGGTTGTTATATTATGGTTAGTAAACTTTGTTCTGCGGGAATTCTTTATGATTTATGGCTTCTTTATTCACAATGTACTTTAGTGTTGTGCAGATACAGAGTCTAATCTAACCCTTTGTGGCAGGATTCCTATCTGGTCATATTCGAAGTTGATTTTTACCTGCTGGCTAGTCATCCCATACTTCAGTGGGGCTGCATATGTTTATGAGCATTATTTGAGACCTTTCTTTCTCAACCCTCAGACCTTTCTGGTTGCATCTGTTAGTGTTTGATTGATCTGGGAAATTTAAATTTTGATGATCGTTTTGTTCTTTTATTGATCATAGTAATGGGCAGTGAGTAGCATCAACTTCATTGTATTGAGATTATTCCTCCTATATTGTATAATGGATGCTCCAGCAAAGTATTGGACATATTTGGATGCTCAAGTGTTTGTAAAGAGTACTTCTGCTCTTTGTCTTGCAAAAATTGTAGAGATGTAGTTACGGAACTGACCTAGTTGTAATCTAGCACCAAATAGAAAAAATGGATCTTTTTTTTTTTAAATTTTGCTGCTAGCTATCCTTTCTACTCTGCTGCTACAATTGAATCTCTTAGTTTGTTTTCTAGTGATATAGCTGCCACCTTTTATTGTTGAGACTGGATTTGTTGGTTGTAAGGCAAATGAGGTATTTCGTTGGATTTATATTATTGCTTTGTGGTTCTTTTCATGACAACAGTATTTTGTCAGAGGGTTTCATATGCAGATGAGTTGTGTAGATCTTTATCATTTTCTATTCTTCCCTATGGACTTGGAATTTCTGAGAAATGCACACTTGTTTTGTTGTTGACTCTGTTGGCATGTAAGATTAGTTGTTTGATAGTTTCTCACCTAGTGATATCTTACTAGTTGCAGATATAAATCCGGTACTGGCAGTTAAAGTTTTAACATCGGAGATAATAGTGAATCAGCTTTCACCAGGTAGGCTTCATGCCTTATAGAATGCTTGTTTCTATTGAATTTCTATAGAATCAGCTTTATAGTTTCTCTTAAGTTTGTGGCAGATAGGGTTGTTTTTGGGTTTAGTTCTCATGGTCTGTGACTCTGTTAAGCATGCTTTTCTGGCAGAATATTTAGTTTTAGTCATAGTGGTTTAGTGACTTAAAAAGCTATTATGTTAATATATAATGTCAGACTTGAAAAAAGAATACATAACTTGGATAACTGTCAATTTTGATTTAAAATTTGATTATATTATTAATTAGCGATCCCAACCAAAAACAGAGAGTACCTAGATAAACTTTTAATAAACCAGTAATTTCAGTCACAGGGCTTGGCACTTGTAAAAGTAAGTTGCCAATTTTCAAAGCTGAAGATATGATTTTACTATGTCAATTTGGATTAACATGGTGCTTATACTATTTGTGTGAGAATTTTTGCCTAAATATTGCAGCTTGCATCTACTATGTTGTTTGCGGAATTTTTTTTCCTGTATATTGCTCTCATATGATACTTGCCTATTTATTCGTTAGCTTCTTTCTGCAGATAAAGTGATTGCAGCAATTGATTCAAAAAAGGTTGATTCAGCAATTGATTCAGGAGTCATTTGGTTTTTAAACCTGGTGTTGACATTGCAGCTTATGCGGAGCAACTACCGTGGGTTTATGCTATCACAAACTGTTGAAAAGACTAATCAATTTTGTAGTGTGGATATAGAATGTAAACTTAGATATAAGACAAAACCAGTAGTTTTTTTATTTTTGAATTGTAATTAGTTGATCATTTGTTTGTTTTGATATTAGAACCGAGTATATATTTTTCGCTTGTAAATACAGATATTCTATTTACATATATTAATGTATATGATCATTAAATTAATGTATCAAAATCTGTGTTTTGTAAAATTTTACAATATAAAATATCATATGGTGTATTGAAATTTAGAAATTATTAATTTTATTGCATTTTTAAATAAAAATGACTTTTAGTGGGGAAAATTTCGCCACTAAAAGTATTTCCATTTCGCCACTAAAGGTCTTACTTTTAGTGGCGAAATCAATTTCACCACTAAAAATGACCTTCAGTGGCGAAAAAAATAACTTTTAGTGGCGAAATTTTCGTTTAATAACACATATTGAACAACAATCTTAAGAACTTATTACACTTTTAAGTGTTGTTAGATGACATTTTACATGTTTTAATTGTCAATTTTCTGGAAAATGTGTTATGTGCATGAAAAATATGCATGGGCGTTCGAACGCCCGATGAACGTGTAAGTAAAAAATTCTGTTGTTCGTACTCTCGTTCAAACGTGTCTTCAAACGCAACTCGAACGCTAGGGGTGGGCATTATCGGATTCGGATCGGATCGGATCGGACCGAATCCGAATCCGATCCGATCCGAAATGCCCACGGTTGTTTGATTCGATCGGATCGAATCATGTTATCGAACTCGATCCGATCCGATCCGATAATTATCGGATCGGATCGGATTGGTTCGATCCGAATTCGAATCGGATCGAATCGGACCAATTCGATCCGAAATCATCCTATTTCGGATCGGATTGGTCCGATCCAATCCGAATTCGGTGGGTTTGAGTCAAAAAAATCGAGCGGACCGGATCAGATGATTTTTTTTTTATTTAATATGTAACGACGTCGTTTTGCATATTAAAAAAAAAAAAATTCGATCGGATCGGATCGGATCGGATAAATCCGATCCTATCCGAAATCCGTCGAACCGGACCAACAGGATTCGATCGGATTTACTAATCAGATCGGATCCGATCCGATCCGATCCGATGCCCACCCATATCGAACGCCAGTCTTCTGACAAAGAACGTTCGAACGCGTAACACAACACGAACGTGAACTCTCTGGAACACCTTGTTCGAACGCATTTACGAACTCAACACGAACATGAACTCTCTGGAAAATTTCGTTCGAACGCGTTTACGAACGCTACACGAACATAAACTCATTGGAAAGTTTCGTTCGAACGAATTAACGAACGTGACACTAACGAAAATAATCCTGAAGTTATTTTAGATTCAAAAATAATAACATAGACTTAGAATAATTTATATGACCATATGATATACATGTATGACATATATGCAATAATTTTAACTTAGGAAAATCATATACTGTATTATTATAAACTTGGTAGTATAGGTTTAAGTTAATATTAGAGTGTTCAATTATCACAAGCATACACATAGTGATAAAGTTGAAAATTAATTGTGTGTTGCATACTTGGTTGAGAATTAAAAGAGTAACTTTACACAAGTAATTACATCCAAGCTTGATTGATTTATACATATACATATACGAATTTACACATATTAATTATTGTATTGTGAATTGAAGTGTAATACTAAGTTTGAATGTCCAACATATTCTATTGAGAAAGTATTTAAAGGATATTCTGTCAATAAGGTGATAAGAGCCTAAGTTGGCAGAGATTTAAGTGGTTACTCTGGACCCCCCTCGTCATCTGGGAATATCCCTTTTTTCATTCATCATAAGAAACCTTAGTCGTAAATTCAAGGACTTGTGTTATTAGGTACTATTGTCCAATATAACAACGAGTGGATTCTTAGTATATCACTTAAACAAGATCATACGTTCGATCGTTGTGTAATTTATCTTTTATAGACTTATTGATTACTGTTGATTTTTCCAGTTACACATGGCTAGTGGAAATATCACAGTACTGGTCGCTCATAGAGAAAAACCGGAAAAGTTTGGTGGAGCAAACTTTGAACAATGGCAAAGCAAAATGTTGTTATACCTGACAACACTGCAGTTGGCTAAATACCTCAAAGATCATCTGGTTCCCGTGGAGAGAGAAACGAAAACAGCCAAACAAATGCGAGAAGAGACATGATCGTCAGATGACTTCTTATGCAAGAACTACCTCTTGGGAGGACTTGACAATACCTTGTACAATGTGTTGGAAATGGTGATCGAGCACCATTCATTTTTTTTTATGAATATTTATTATTTATGCAATGTAATATTTTCTTTATCATGATTTTTTTATTTATTTGTATGGTAATTTCTTACTTTTATTTATATATTGTAAATCTAAGTGTTAGATTACTCTAAGAGTTAGAGATTTCGAGTTTCACTCAGAACCTTATATGAAATTAGTAAAGACCCGAGAGTTACAATATATGGTGATATAGTTACAAGAGTTGCAAATGGTGTTGAGATATATCACGCATTCTCTCGAATATAAATTATTTCTGGTCTAGATCTATTGACATGGGTCGATCATTATATTGGTAAGACTAATGCATTAGCTATATATGTAATGGACATATGGTCTGTCTCAACGGACTATGAGCTTAGCAGAAGTTCGTATAGAAATGCAGATATTCATTAGTGGAATGAATATCGAACAAACTCATAGAAGATGACTAATAGATATTCCATAAAACTGTCAATAGTTATCTTTTCAAGTTGAGTAGTTATTGTGGTCATTTGACTTGAGACACCATGGTGATCTTGTGAGTGATCTTCTATGCTTGATACCATGCATGTCAGAAACCTTTTATGGTCTGACCTCTGGATGAATGTGTTAGGGATATGCCCTATACCAAACTTGTGGATGGGCTATATGTACATGTATTTGTAATATTTTCATTAATTAATAAAATGACAATCTTTATTATACGTGTCTTACATAACTTATATGAATCATCAACACTGTAATAAAGCCCTTGGAGTAATAAGACAATGGCTTCCACGCCTTATGAGAATCATTACTCTTAAATGTTCCTAGTCATAGTTTTGTGAATAATCTGGGCGTTCACAAAGCGGAGAGACTAGCATGATGATATGATCCGCCCTTAAGTGGGGTAGCCGATCTCATAGGCTACTAGCGGAGATCCGTCCGCTTGGTGTATCACATGGATGCATGAGTTGCTCGTGTCCATCGAACTGACCGCAGAAAGTTTTCATATGGAGTGTTTATCCCATGTGTCTGTGAGAACTTTCATGTATCGATTATATGACTAGTCCTTAAACTTGAGGTCTTTAAAATCTTATGTGTGGATCAAATAACTTTGACATTCTCTTTCCCTGGTTCAAAATATTCGGTCATAAGGGTATGATTGGGTCATTTTTTGAAACACATGAAATTTGTAAAGATACAACAGAGAATCGCCACTCTCTCGGATAATATTTTCTTATAAGAGTAGTATTCCAGTTCGCGGGTTGATATGTGTGATCAGAGCTTGAGACTGTGGCCACAGCGGAAGAATCATGTGAGATTCTTGGGTTAACACGATTCATGACACTATCAACATCATACCTTTGACCATATGGGTAGACACTTTCCGTACCCTAGGTCAATAGGTGAGGATACAGTGAGGCAATGGACCGTATCATATGTAAATCACATATAGAATGGGTATATATATCTTTCCTTCTCATTTGGGGGCCTTGGCATGATGCTAGATGTCAACCTTGGTCATTGAAATCGAACGACCATCTGATCGGAGGATAATTTATGTTCGATTAAATTATCACGATTTATTTCATGTCCAACTTGAGGGGAACCCAAAAGGTCACATACAACAAAGTCGAAATCAATGGTTAATAGTGCATAGTACAAATATAACATCATATATGATTGCTGTAGGAATTGTTCATAAATGGTTCAATGTGTTTAATTATTGAACAGATCATTTATGAGGTTCCATAGTGGCTTAGGGATTGGTGAATGACGATGGGGGCACTTTGGGAATTGGAATAAATAAATAAATAAATTACTATCCACGTGAATAGTAACGTGAATAATAATTTTTTTTTGTTATTTGTTTTGAATTCCAATTCTGCCCAAACTTTTATTAGGGTTTTATAATCTTATTAAACCACTAAATTAAGATCCAATGGCTAATATTAAATTAGCTTTTATCCCACATCAGATTCTTAATTAATTTTGTTGTCTTTGGAGCACTATATAAACCCAAAGAATTCTTTACAAATTTGCTACACCAAACCTTTTATATCTTGGGTTTATATAAGTGAGGAACTCTAAATTTTAAGAGTAAGCCACTGATTTTGAGGATCCTTAAATCTAATTGACTAGAGGAACATCGAGTTAAAAGTTTTGAGGTATTTGCCTAGGCTAGCACCAAGGGCAAAATACTCGTGCACTCAAGGCGTAATATTGCCGTTGAGTTTTGGCTTTGGTGTGTGCATCTTTGGAGGCCACACACTTGGGTGGCTCTTTGGAACGTGGAAGAGCTTGCTGAGTTCGAGAAAAGCTTGTAGATTGGAGGGAGGACTAGAGGAGTCTATGGTTCAAGTAAGTCTTTTTCTTTCTTTATTTTAATTAGAGTTCTTATGATAGTTAGCATGTTTAGGTTTATGTCCTTTGCATGGTTTATGAGTTTTATGCTTAGAATATATAGTAACATGCCAAGGCTTGTAGAATAATCAAAACAAATGGGTCTTGGGCAAAGGGAAAGCGGCATAATTTTATTTTCCGCTGCGCACTCGCGGCCGCTTCCCAACAGTGGTATCAGCGCGCCGTTTTAGTTTTCATTAGTTCTCACTCGTTTGAACTCGAAATTCGGTGTTTAAAAGCTCGTTGGAAATCTAACACCATGAACTTAATTTTAGGCACAAGTTTTGCATGATTTGGTTAAGATTTGAATTGTGAAATTACATTTAAAGTTCACGCGTCTGCAGAAAAATGTGAATAGTAAATTTATTTGAATAAAATAAAATGCAATATCATAATTAAATATTAATCAAAGTTATTTAATGCCTAAAATAATTCCAACATATTAAAACTCATATGCTTGATGATTCTATGTATGATTAGAATTGGTATGATTATTTTAGGGTGCAAGCATCTAGAGACTTTCTAAGAAATAGAGAGTGCATTGCTTATCCCTTAGCTAATTAATTATTTTGTGATGAACTTAGAGATTTATTACCTTTAAGGCTAATAAATATAAATCACTTGTTTATAATAAATGATATTATAAAAGATACAAGTGGGTTGGGACCAAGAGGTTAATAAAACTTTCAAAACTAAAGTTAATTTAACCAAATGTATTACTATCTGTGAATTTATTGCTCTATCATATTGTGTTTTCCTTTACCAGCCTCCAACAACCCTAACCGAACACATATTGATAAAACACTTGAAGTAGGAACTTCATCCACGCTAACAATAACATTGTACCTCTTGGTCCTAAATCATTCTAGGAATTTCCCTCTGCTTCTGCGACTTCCCACTATGCAACGTAGTAACACGATAGCCTGCCTCATCTAGATTTTTGGCAACTATGTCTTCATTCTTTTTTCTCTTACTCTCTTGATAAATATCTTTTTGCTCATATCCTCTATCGATTTCTCCTTCATCACTCTCACTCTCCTTATAAATCTCTTTTTGCTCCTCTACTCTCTAAATTTCTCCTTCACCATTATCCTCATTGCCGTCACCATTCTCTAACTTATACTTTTGACTCATTTCGCCTGTAGCCTTAAACCCATCACCAGACTCAATCACATCATAACTCTTGGGAAGTCCCAGCATTTCATCATCTTTATCAAAATCTGGTTTCTCAATATCACCATCATCCTATTTCCTATCCTGACCAAACTATGGGTCCACATCCTCAACATCATAATACTTTGAATTAAACATTACCTTTATTATACAACCATACTCCTCAGGATCAATTTCTTCATCCAAATCTTTGAGATTCAGTGGCAATTCATCTTCTTCATTAAACCGAGCAATTGCCATTACCTTTTTCATCATTTCTCACAACTCTTTCTTCTTCAAGTTCTTCAAATGTTTTTACTGTTCCTCTCTCTCCATCTCAGCAATTTTCATTATCTCATCTTTACTCTTCCTCTGCTTTTTCCTTGTATTCTCCTTCCTCATATCTGGCCCATCCACTATCCTCGAATGTCCCATTACTCTATCTTTCACCTCCTCATCGTGCCTAACTGTTGTCTCATATAGCTTTTATCTCTCAAGCTCCCCGTCAATAACTAAATTTTTATTTCTTTTATCCTTATCGATCCGTATTTTATTCTTGGAGAAATCTATCAAAAACATCTTGTATCATCCAAATCAACACCCCCATCGAAATACTCATCCAACATTTTAACAAACTCATCATTTTCTTTCACTTTCCTCCCTCACATCCCATTTGTTTCTCGTCAAGGAACATCAGCTGTTCATTTTTATTCCCTTCAACATACATCATCAACCCTATCACTCATGTTCACATCCCTATCACCTTCCTCTTCCACCACTTCTTTTATCTCATATCTCAACAAAAGCTCATTTTTTTGCCCATTTATTAAGCACTGCATATACGATGCATAATAATAGTTCCCCAACACTGGATCCGCCAACAATTCTTTCTCCATCCTAAACCAAATCAAAATAGATCCATCTATTTTCTCAAAGCCCCATTCATTGATCAACTTTAGCATTTTCATCACATCATCAGGCCAAATCCCCACGTCATCGTGCTAGGGCATCCAATTTGATACTATATCCAGTACAAACCCTATCGACTCCTCCAATTCTTTTGTCTCGGCAGAACAATCATACTCATTCACATTTACATTGACCTTATCTTTTTTCAAGGGTAAACTCAATGCACGTGCCAAATCGGCACGGTTGACACCGAATTTCATGCCATTTACATAGCTGCAATGCGAGGCTAGACGGTAAGTCGTGATCAGTGGTGTGATGAGATTCTCATGAATATTTATATCCAACTCAAGATGAACAAAATCCCATAATCCTTCACTATGCAATATTGTTGTTACTCCATTCGAACCTGGATTTATTTTTCCACTGCGCACTTCATCAGGTTTTTGCCGCACTTTGTTATCTTACAACGGTCACCGGTATACAGAATCCATAAAAATGGGTGAAAAGGTAGGTGTCAGCGTGTACAAGCAAGATCCATCATTGAGATACTGAGTAGGGACACTCATAACCACTTCTTGATTAAAATTAGAGTAACTATTATTGGGATGCTTGCTTTGAAGATCCTTCTCTCCAAGGCAGTCTCGCAACAAAAATGGAGGAATTTCATCTATAGCTCATTGTTCAATTGTTTCATGCCCAAGCCCTCTCAACGCATCTAGAATTGCACACACTAGCAGAGTTTTATGTACAATAATAGCGAGAACAATTGGACTTAGGGCTGTTTGTATTTGCCCTAACTTGATGCCAATTATCTCAACTCTCGGTCCACTAGACTTTGGCCCAACCCCTAGCCCATTGGTTTTAGATAGAATTCCAACAGTGTGGCCTACATTATGTATATCTCGACCCTTACCTTGAGCTTTTTCTTCTCATTGCCAAACTGGTTTCAATTTTTTTATCTTTGAAATTTCTTCCTCCAACATCTTGGTTACATCAATCGCTCTCTGTAAAGGAGTTGTCTTCCCATATTTCTGTTCCTTTCCAAGAACTGGTTTAACATCGTCCTCTTCGAGTTCGCTGCTATAATCGATTGGTTCGAAATCATTGATGGGTTCATTGGACGATTGTGGCACCTGGAGTGAATTGCCTTCGACGATGTGAAAAGTACGAGATCGGCCGTCAAAGAAGTTGGGATTAGAAACGAAACTGTCTGACTTGTAGTTTTGACTGGCGTTGGTCCTATCGTCTCCATTGGGAAGTTGTTGGACGAGTGAGCAAAGCTTCGGAATGGGAGAGAAGGCTGGCTTGAATGACTGTTGGTTTATGTCTTTCACCCATCTCTTCAAATAAATTAAAAACTCATCCATGGCTTCCATCTTTTGATTGATATTTTCCATAGTGCCCATCTGTTTTTTAATTTCATTAATATCCCCTCCTATTGTTTGTAACTAGGATGAGAGCATCTCGACATATCTTTTTAATCCCATTACTTAAACTTCAATTCTACTGTAGGCATTGCATTTTCGCATGTGAAACCCGATGATGAGTCTCAATTGGAGGCACTACCTTTTTAGCTAAGGATATTGCGGGAAACGGAGGTCGGAAGGGGAAATTCAGAATAAGTATGTCATCAAGTTCATTCCACAAGTTCACTGTCTTCGTTGGTGCTGCGTTCGTTACTTCGTTCAAACCTCGTGCAGATTGCGGACGTTCGTGCCACGTTCTAATTGGCGTTCGAACGGAGCCGGTATTTCTGGTTTTGCTGCTAGCCTCGCACCCCAGCCCATTTAGCCCCCCAAAGCCCATAAAACACATCCCAAATTAAATAATTATTAATTAAATTAAAACATTAACTAAATGAAATATTAATTAAATTAAATAAATAAAGAATTAAATCATTTACCAAATTAAATAAAACATAAAATAAAATCATGCCTAACTTAGACAAATCAATATATTACATACTAATTAAAAGAAGATATACCTAATTAAATCAATCCCAACCAATTAAAAATATTTGTATTCCTAAACCAACACAAATTAAATATTGCAATTTCCTAATTTAAAATATTTTGTCCCCCCTCAATCTTGTGTATGCCTTTCTTGGAAATCCTAATTGAATACCAAAATCCTTTCCTTGTGAGACAAGGGCAACCCCTGGCTCTCTTCTATATAAACATGCACTAACCTAGCCACTTTTCCTCTAGACTCTCTAACACACACCCAAGACAAAAAAGAAACACTTGACATATACACAAAAAAGAGAACAAAGAGCCCCAACCATCTCCTCCATAGCCGAATCCACCACAAGCAACTACCCTCACATAACCGCAAAACAGTACCAAAACAACCCCTGACCACCACCGAAAATCCGCCCCATTAAACCTCCACACATCACCGAAAATCACACAAACACAGCAGCTTAAACAACTCCTAAAACAGTCCCTAAAACCCCTTAAAACAGTAACATAAACTACACTTATAATCCTTGAAATAACCACACAAAACCACACCAAAAAGAATATCAAAACAGTCCACAAACAGTAAGCAGAGGACACAGAGGAAGCGGCAGCAAAACCACAAAGAAACAGCAGCAAAACGGAGTCGGAACAGTAGCTTGAGTGGCCGAACAGCGAAGGAAGAGGCAAACCAGTGAACCAGAAAAGTTGCGGAGCTTTACCCCCTTTCGATCTTCGTGGAACGCGAGTCCGAGAGACAGCTTAAAAGGTTAGACCTGAGGGTATCTTTCACACTTATTCTTATTTAATTTCTGGTTATTTATTTTGATTATATTTTCTGTATTTGTGGCATTTGTTGTGTGTATGATGTGTGTTGTGGGTATTGGATGAATGGAAGAGTGTTGTCTCTTGTGGTATATAGGATGGAAACCCAGACGTAAATTCCGTAGCCGAATCCGAATGGACGGTAGTGCGGTCTGTACTTGGGACACAACTCCACGTACCACTTGAGTAAACGGCACCTTCTCTTGTTTTGTGTTGCTTTGGTTTATTTAATTCTTGTTATTTAAATTCTGCATGTTGTCTATTCCTGTATGATACGATCGAGTGCATGGGCTTAGTAAGTGCGATGAAAGGTTCCCTAATTGGAGGGTTAAAATCCTTCACCACGATGCTCTGCCGCACCGATTGATGTGTGTTCGGTTGAATGCGAAATACGTTCAATCGGACATACTTAGTTTGATATGATTGTCTTTATTTTCGTATGCATGATTCAACCGAGCGCATGGGCTTAGTAAGTGTGATGTGAGATCCCCTATGGGGAGGGGCTAAAGTCCTTTACCACGATGCTTTGCCGCGCCGGTTGATGTGTGTTCGGTTGGATACAAAATACGTTCAATCGGGCACACTATGTTTAATCTTATTGCTTTTCATTCTATGTATGCATGATTCAGTCGAGCGCATGGGCTTAATATGTTGATCTAAAGGTCCTCTCTTTGAGAAATCAAGAGCCCCAAAAGGCCACCTTTATGGCAGTACTTCGCCGCGCCCCTTTGTTTTGTCGTTTATGTATTGCGTCCTATTTCATGCATCAGGTCTGTTCCCGTTCGAACGCGTTTACGAACGCAACTCGAACGCGCAGGTATTTTGCCTTGTCATGCATCAGGTCTTATTTATGTTCGAGCGCATTCACGAACGCCATGCGAACGTGAGCATTCTGTTTCATTTCCGTTCGAACGCGTTCACAACGCTACACGAACGTGAGTATTCTGTTTCATTTCCGTTCGAACGCGTTCACAAACGCTACACACGAACGTGAGTATTCTGTTTCATTTCCGTTCGAACGCGTTAACAAACGCCATACGAACGAGAGCATTCTGTTTCATTTCTGTTCGAACGCGTTATCAAACGCCATACGAACGCGAACCTTCTGTTTACCGTTCGAACACGTTTACGAACGCTACACGAACGCGCACCCACTGAACTGAGTCCTCTTCATTAGATTTCATGCATAGTTTTCCTAGTAGCTATCCCCACATGTATGAATACAAATATGTTAATGTATTACAATCCATATGCTTATGTCATGATAACATTTGAGTATTATTTCTTGCGGTATATCGGATGGAAACCCAGACGTAAATTCCGTAGCCGATTCCAAATGGACGGTAGTGCGGTCTGTACTTGGGATACAATTCCACGTACCACTTGGAAAAGTGCCCATATGTGTGCTTGTATGGTTAATATGTGTGCTTGTGTTTTCCTGAATGTAATATGCAAATGAAGTTGTATGTTTGTTGCTATTTTGATATATGTTAAGCATGCAATTTTAAATGTGAGATATATGTGAAATGTGTGCATAAGTTTTATTTTGCATGTGAGAATTTAGAAGCATGATACTCTTGGAAATAAGTGTTATTTAAGCTTGATTAAATTATTACATAAATCCTTTCATTACAAGTGATATAAGTAAGGGACCATTCCGAACCCAACGGTTTGAGGTCTTCCCTTGCGAGGGGTGAGTGCGGCCTTAAACCTTTGTCCCTGTTCACACCGGGTGGCGACTCCATGTTATCTAGTACTTCCCAACTAGTGCCGCGAGCCTAGAACGGCGTCGCCCAGGTCCTGTTGTCTACATCTACCTGTATTTTTTTTCTAGCGTTTGGATTCTTTCCTCCATTCTCGTGGTCCCTTTTTCGAATCCGACAGATTGGACCAATTGTTAGGCTTTGAGATTTTTGTAATGGCTAATGAATGCAAATGAAAAGAAATAACAGTTTCATTCCATTGATTTAATAGTCCAGCAAGTGTTTACAAACATGTTTAATGAAAAGAAAAAAAATGAGAGAAATAAGAGACAACAAGGAAACCTTACAAGCAACCCACCTACTGGTGCTGCCCGATTCCCCCTCTCCTAACAACAAACCTCAATTGTGAAAAAAGTCCAAAAAGATAACCCTCACACACACCCATTTCCCTAATATAACTACTATGTACATGCCAACCATTTCCTATTACATACCTTAACTAATTTTTGCCACGTCACAACTCAATAGTCCTCTCTGCTACCAGAATCCAAAATCCAAAATCCAAAATCCATCCCCCTTTGTTCTTCTTCCTGCTGTAAACCGGATGCACATGAGGCCTTACAATAGCGTGCCTCTTTCGGTCCAAAAGCTTCTCTCCAATACCTTGGTTCCTAACATCAAATCCTCTATTGTTTATTCAATTGTCCATGTTAAGTTCATAGTTTTTACATTTTTTACCATGGATAAATATTTTTTTTTAATAGACAATCAATAAATATTTGAATAACAAAATAGTTGCTAGATCCTGGAATTACTTTCTTGATAATAATCCATTAGTAAATGTTATTTATGAGCTTGATAATATCAATGTAAAATCCTTTTTATTAATATTATTATTCAAATTCAACCTATAAATGTATTGAAATGTGGATCCACTTTTGAACAATGTAATCCAATCTTTTGTGTTGGTTTTTCATATTTTAATGTTGTTTTTATAATAATAATGTTTTTTTTTTCCATTTATAGAAGATTTGTTTAGGTTAAATAGATAGATCTAACACTAGAAGTGAATGTTGTGAGTTGGAAATCTACGATTTTTTTTTGGAGGTATATGCACAGTCTAATAAATTTATTGATTTTCATTATACTAGATTGTATATGTACAGATATAAAAATTTTATGTTTAATTTATGTATTATATTTAGTTAGAAATTTGTATTCATCGATATTGAGATGAGGTGGGAAAACAAGACAAATCCTATAATTTCTCTTATACATGAATAGTTTTAGGTATGAAATGTTTTTCTATCGGTTACGGATAACACATAATACATAAATTATTTTATATTTTTAGGTTTTGTCATAATAAGGCCTAATTTTAGAGTAGGTTAAGTGTTAATATTTAATGAAAGTTTTTATTAATTTTAAAAATAAAAAATTCTACCTATAACATAATAATTTACCAATAAATAATGAAAAATAATAGAAATTATGAAAATAATTCTCAATCATTTTCAAGATTTTTTAGTGTACAAATAAATAAATAACTCTCTAAATCCACGGCGATGACGAGGGAAAACAGATACACACATCAGACAAAAACCGCGTATACGCGGCATATTCTAGAAATGAACAAATAAATTTATTTTTTATTTAACAAAGTGGAGTGAGAGTGAGAGCGAGAGCAGAGCCAACGACGAGACGGTGGGTGTCTTAAAAATCCATTCTTGTCCTGAACGAAAGCCTCGAGTCTCTCTCGGTAATTTTGAGGTTTTACCGAAAAAAAAAAAAAAAAAAAAAGAAAAGAAAAGAAAGAATAATTCTAATTTCGGCAGTTTTGTAAATTTCGCGTGATTACCGCCATATTTGCTTTCACAAAATCTCCTCTCTCAGATTCACTTTCCATTCCCAGCTCCTCAGTTTGCCGTGTACGGACATCCTATCTTTTTAATTCATTTTCATTGCACTAATAAATATACACACATTGGGTTTCTTTTTCTTTTCAAATATATACGCATTTTTCAGATTTTGTTTCCATCATGATTTCAGGTTTTTAGGGATTGTTTTTGCTTTAAATTTACAAAAATATGCAAAAACTTGATTCATCAAAGCCTGTTAATGTTTACAGTGCAAGTCAAATGAGTCCAGACAGCAACAAGAGACCAGGTATCCCTCCTTCACACCCAAAAAATAATAATTCAATCTCATTGCCCTTTGCACATATGATGCTTCAATCATCTCATTATAGGCCTTTGCTTGATGCCTTGCCTCCATTGAGTCCTTCAATGTCAACTTTATCTGACCCTAATTCTAATAATATTATTGATGATAGTAGAGTTAATAATAATGGTTCAAGGGTTAGTGATAATTTGCCTCCTCGTCGCGGTCATAGGAGATCTAGTAGTGATATTCCTTTGGGATTTTCGGCTATGATTCAATCATCTCCCCAATTGATACCCATTGGTAATAAGGGAATGATTGAGAAGTCAATTCAGTTGGTAAAACAAGAATCCGAGTGGAATAATATTAAGGATGGTCATGGTAGTAGCAACGCGGAAGGGATGGGTGAGAGGAAATCAGAGGGAGAGGTTGTGGATGATTTGTTTTATGAATATATGAATTTGGAGAATATTGATACGTTGAACTCTTCGGGTACTGAGGATAAGGATATGGATAGTAGGGCTAGCGGGTCGAAGACAAATGGATGTGAAAATAGCGATAATGAGGTTGAAAGTCGAGTAAATGTGAGTAGTTCCGGTATTCTGGGTGGGAAGAGAGAGGGAATCAAGAGGAGTGCTAGTGGAGATATCGCTCCTACTGTTAGGCACTGTAGGAGTGTTTCTATGGATAGTTATATGGGGAGTTTGTGTTTTGATGATGATTCACTGAAACTTCCTCTGGGAGGTCAACTTTCACCTGGCAACTTAATTGATGGGAACTTAGCTAAGATTAGCTTGGAGATGAATGGTGAATTCAATGATGCTGAATTGAAAAAAATTTTGGCGAATGAAAAGCTTGCAGAGATTGCTCTATCAGATCCTAAACGTGCCAAAAGGTATTACTTTTGAGAGTATTTTGCTTTGGACTTTTATCTGCAATAATGTTGGTGATTAATGTGACATTGAGTTCATGTTCTCATGTTCTTTTACTCATCTTAGGATATTGGCTAATCGTCTATCAGCTGCTCGTTCCAAGGAGCGGAAGATGCGATACATTGCAGAATTGGAGCAAAAAGTGCAAACTCTGCAGACTGAGGCTACCACATTGTCCGCCCAGGTTACAATACTACAGGTGTGTTGCAGAGTTGATGATTTTGCCTAATGATCCGTTTTTAATTATTTTGCTCCCATTGTTACTTTGATCGACCTTAATTGTGTACTTATTGGTTTCCTCTACCTTGAATCTTCAGAGAGATTCTGCAGGGCTTACAAGTCAGAACAATGAGATGAAATTCCATCTTCAGGCCATGGAACAACAGGCTCGACTCAAAGATGGTATAAATTCGTTTGTTCTTTTCAATTGCCCTCGTCTACTTCATCAGTGAACTGAGATATCTTAATTTATGTGCATGGAATCTTTGGTTATTTTGGTTCATATTTGTTGACCATATCATATGTGCAAAACTGTTATTTGTTTTCACCTCTTGTTCTGATATTTCTCCTAGCATTTCCTTACATGGCATGTGAAACAAACTGAGGGAGTTTTCTTCATTTTATGTCTTAGATAGATTGATTGATGGCCCATTGTGCTCTTCAATATTATTTTGATTGATCTAAGACTAAGGTTTCGAAATAACGGCACTTTCTTTGGAAAAATTTGATTCTTCTAGAATTCCTATATCTTATTGAGCTCTGAGTTTTTGTTGTCTATGGTCATTGTCAGCCAGCTTGACTCAGACTGTTCATTTTGTAAGGCTTGTTCCTACATTTTGTCCTGCCTCCTGTTACAAAACATTTTTGTATAAAAGAGACTTTCCCAAACCATGAAAATAACCTTTATGAATTATGATATTAAGATACTCATATTGAAGATTATCTATCTTGAGACAGCTTATCTAGGGAATTTCTTGATGTTTCCATCTGATGATATATATTTGTTGGATAAAGCATTCCCATTTATGAGGTGTTTAAAGGTGATAGGAATAGGCTAGAGGCTGTCAAACATCAAAGGAATAAAGTCTGAACTCTATAATATCAGATTACAAACAGATAGTAATCAAGTGCAAAATCTCTTTTTAGGCACTGCTGCAGTTGTGATATTATCTTCTTTGGGTTAATTCAAAATCTCTATCAACTGCTAGAAGTTCTGAATGATTCAAATTTAATGTGACCTCACTTGGCATGAGTGCTCTAATGTTGACCAAAAATTTCTAGTATTGCATTCATTTTTTTCCCTCGTGACAACTCTTCTTGATTATAATTAGTGTTACCAATCATTTTCTCTCTCTAGTTCACTGCTCATTAACTCTCTTGTATGTGTTGGTTTGGCATGTTAGATATTAGGGATGGCAATGGGTCGGGTTCGTGGTGGGGACCATGGTCCCCTAATCCAAACCCGAATTATTAAGAAATCCTAGAACCGGCCCCCAAACCCGAAATTCCCCGAATAGGGATATTGCCCATTATCCCTGAATGGGTACGGGGAATAGGTGGGGATCCGATCCTCGCTTTATTGTTTTGTTTTCAATTTTTTTGTGAAAATCTTAGAATAAGATAATATGAATATTTTGTTTGTATAATATATATATAAAAAATTGTTTTAAAAATTTTTAAAAATTATGGGGCCCCGAACCCAACCCCGACCCGATACATATTTTTATATGTTTTGGGCCGCAAAGCCGCCCCAATTGGGGCGGATCCCCATGGTGCCCCAAATCCATGGGGATTTTTTCCATCCTTAGGTATGTTCAGTCGCGCTGCATGCAGGATCGACACTTTTTCCTTGTTATTGGGGACAGTGAGACGAGTGCTTAACATTGCACCAGTGCAGTTAGTTACTAGTCCTTGATTTATGCTTTTAAGGGCATCCTGTGAACCTATTTCCTCTTGCTGTCTTCTTCTTTGAATGCAAGTTGGTGGATTTTCTTAGTTTTCACTTGTTGTCTATTTCCTCTTGTTGTCTTCAAGTATTTTAAGATCATGCCGATTACATAAAAACTGTGGTGTAAATTATGCATTCTATTTTGCGTTTGATTTGGCAGCTTTAAATGAGGCATTAGCTGCAGAAGTACAGAGGTTAAAGCTTGCTGCCACAGAGGTCAATAGAGAGGCCCATCTTTCAAGCCGCTTGGCTCAGCAGCTTTCCATTAATCATCATATGTTTCAAATTCAGCATCAGCAGCAGAACCAACTCAATGGTTATCAGATTCAACAGAAGCCTTAGCCAATTGCAATCTCAACTGAGCAGTAAAATGGTGAGGCTGCTATGCTTGACTGAAAGTAGTAGTAGGCTGGCCATCTCAGCCATTTATTTTTTCTGTTGATCCAAACTGCATTTCTCAACCCTATTAGAAATAATGGTAGTATAGCATTATATATAGGCTCGAAAAATATCTTCAGTTATTTCTGTTATATAAATGAACTTGACAGTTTTTGTTCTCTTGTTATTTGGTTTCTTGTGTATTGAAGAATCAAAACTGAATTATTTGTTTGTTAATTCCTTTGTATTGGCCGCAGCGGTGTAGCCAATTGCAAAGTAACGTTTCTGCAGAATGGCATGGTTGCATTGGAATTCGAATCATAAAAAATTGTGACTAAAAGGTTATCATTAGAATCCATTGGGAGTGTTTAAAATCAATGGGATAAAATTTGAATTTTATGAGTTAGATTTTTATTTTATTTTTTTGAGATAAATCAAAATTATATCATTAAAATTTTATTTTTTTTAATTAATTAATAGTAAATATTTTAATAAATTTTCATATTCAGTTAGGGTAGTCGTCCATGATCCTCTCCAAGACTAAAAAATCTACAATACAACAGAAGTATCACGTTATCCTTATAACAATCTAATAATATATTATCATGCGTGTTCAAATATTAAAAAACATCTAAAAATGAATATTAAATCATACATGTCATTTACTAATTTGTTGGTGATATCACGTCATTCATGTTTCTGTTGTAACTGACACACTCACAAAGTGGATCTTTACTCAGGTATAAGAGTGTCGAAAAATTAAAATAACCCGGTAAGTCCGGGGTCGATCCACAAGAAATAGATTTAGTAAAATAAAATAATAATTCGAGTGAAAATAAAAAAGGCTGAATTGTTTGAAGTGATGAACAATTTTAAATTAGACTATAATAATAAAATAAAATGTTGAGGCTATGGGGTCCACTCTTGATATTTCAAATATAGAGAAATCTTAATTTTTATAATATATAAATTGTCATTATTACCAAATTAATTTACTTCATGAATTAATTATGCCAATATATATAAAACCAACTATATAAGTGGTGATAACATTTGTTTATAACAAATCCAGTTAGGTACTCAATTATGCTAAATATATAAAACCAACCATAAATGCGCTATCAAAGTTTGTCAGTAATTAGTCCAGATTTAAATTACTCTCTCATATAATATGTGATAAAGTATTAACTGTATCAACCAATATGAGATTGTCGACAGTGAATCAAAACACCCACAAATATAAGAGTATATTAAATATTAGTTTTTAGATTACAATTCGTATATTATAATATATGTAAGATTAATTTATATTATCATATTAAGAGTTTCATCATTTATCCCAGTAGAA